>JABUQX010024795.1:0-58154 GCA_015478945.1 Trachelipus rathkii | reverse complement strand
TAGCAATAACAACTACCTCTTTTCCCTTCAGAATTTTCTACGGTGCTACGAAAAAATCGAGGCGGCCATTGAATCTTGTGCGAAAGGCAATCGGTTTATCAAATTCGATAAAACAGGAACCACTAACGTAATGCTTCCTTTGAATAGTAAACCCGGGGGGAGCCCGTACGTTCCCGTGTTTTTGATCAACAAAAAAATTCCCGGCGGTGGTGGTGGCGGCGATGGAAACGATAATGTTATTACGTCGAAATCCGGTATCTCCACTAGGGAAGAGGTCGATGGCGCGGTAGTTAATACGAACGCGGAAATGGTAGCAGAAGATGAGAGCATATCGGCATCTAGCCCTTCCATCGGCGATATCGACGATGACGAGATCACTACTACTCCTCGCGCCGAGGAGTCTGAAGAAGAGAATAGTCTGGGGTGTAATAATGGGGACGACGGAAAAGTTGAAATCGAATACGAAAACGAGAATAATACCAACGCCGCCGCTGTAGACGTTGACGACGAAATAATTTCGGAAACCTCTTCCGTCAACGTTACCGATGAAGGAGAGAATTGTCGGGAGTGCATCCTTAGGGACGACGCGAATTGCGGGATCGAAAATGAAGATAATACTGACGCCGCCAACGCTGCTGTAGACGTTGAAGGGGACGAACGTATTTCTTCGGAAAGCTCTTCCGTAAGCGTTGCCGATGAAGAAAATTTACCGGTTAGTACTCATCGCGACGAGAACGTTCAAGAGGAGAGCAGTCAGGAGAGCGCTCTTAGGGACGACGACGTGAATAGCGGGATCGGAAACGAAAGTAAGGCCACCGGCGCCGCCGTAGACGTTGACGACGACGATGGTGGCGATGGTGACCTTAACATTCTCCGCCAAAAAACAAAAAAAAAAATTAGTAACTTTGGTGATTACGAAATATTGGCAGTCGATAAGGATTCTATCGCGGATGAAGAAATAGAACGGAGGTTACCTTCTAAAACGAACGTAGAAAGAGAACGTCACATTCTTCTTCTCTTCCCCAATTCTATTTATACCAACTTTGGTATTTATTCGAGAGAGACGTTTGACCAGTTGGTAAAAAAAATTGATTTCCTAAAGAAGTCGAAAATCATGCAAAATGATAAATCGGACGAGCGCTGGGACTTGGAATTCTTTTTCAAAATTAAACGGGTGCTGGGAAACGAGTTCATCTTGCAAAAAACCCTCATTGATTTTGAGCTAATATGTTGCTACGGCGCCTTCTTATTAACCAATAAAGAAAATAATATTTGCTTATACCGAGAAGGTAAAGATGAGAAAAAAGGCTACGAAATCTTTAACAAAATATTATCCGATGAAGAAAAGTTTCTCGAGAGCAAAAAGAATAATAAGGATAAGAAAGGTAAGAAAAAAACGACCTCTGAAGGAGAATCGTCTAAAAGGAGAGGAGGCAAGGGCAGAGCAAGAAGCGGGATTGATCACGACGACGATGACGACCATCACCACGATGATGATGAAAGAGAAGTAGATGAACGGGAGGAAGTAGAAGAAAGCGCGGGGGCTCAATCTCAAGGTGGTGATAAACCGGATGGAGAAAACGATAGATCTCAAGAAATGTATATTTCTCAGATGAAAACTAGCAGGTATATCATCAACCCCTCATTCGATCCTGATGTCACGTCGCTGTCTCAATTGAATTTGATATTGGCCAATAGGTTTTGCGTCCTTTATAACATCGTGAATAACCCCAAGCTATATCTACGGTTGATGGAAAGTAATGGCTATGTTTTCAATGGAGATTTGTCATATTCATCGTTAAACCGAAATCAAAGACACAAAATATATTTCGATCGTTGTAATGATCTGAGAATATTTTTCGACGAATACGTAGTCAACCGCTTCCGGGTGAAAAAAATTTGCAAATCGTGCTTTGATACAAAATTTAAAACAACTCTTTCCAAAAATCTAAAAGAAATTTACGATCTCGGGGTTGGAGAACGAAACGAATATTGTTACATAAATCACCCTCTTTCGTCTTGTCACTTGAGCGATTTTCGTTCCAGAGAATTCGTTTCGGTAATTCAAAACATGTTTCCATCCTTTAAAATGTGCGAAGGGATCGCATCCGTCAAAATCATTAAAGAACATTTTTGCGTTCCGTTTAATTTATCGCTATATTTACAGCTGATTGGCGTGGAAAAAATTTGGCCCGATATGTTATTTAATTGCGAAATACACAGGGAAAGCCCCAAATTACTTACCTTAGAACGTAACGCGTCCCTAATGAATCTCCTCGAGGGGCTGAATTACAATATTTGCTACAACGATATGCTTTCGCTTTCCGACGTTTCCCACTACATCGGATTCACGAAAAAGGCAGACGATGACGAGGACGAAGATGAATCTTTCGATTCCGACAATGGTAAAACGTCAACGAAGAATCGAATGAGCAAAGAGTTAGAGGCAACGACGGAAAAATTAAACCCCAGGCTAGTAACGAAATTGCTGGAAGAATTAAGATGTTATCAACATCGAAAGGTATCCGAAAGACCTAACCTATACGAAATTTTGAGCGTCATACACGGGACCGATGAACACCTACACGGAGATTTCGATTATGAACAACGGTATTTTCAAATAACGTGTGCGATCTTGTTCGAAGAAAAGACACTTTCTGCATTAGATCTTAATCAAATGGTCGTCAACGTAAGCGGATTTTACGAACGTCTAGACAAATCTTTCGAGGCGATTGGCGGTTTTAACGATATTGCTTCCGGTAGGAAAGAGGAAGTTCCCGATTTAATGGCTATCGCGGAAACGATGAATAAATTCCAAGATGTGAAGGAAGGCCCCGCCAAAGAAGGAGAAACAGTACACGAATCCTGGAAGGCGATGGAAATAAGTCAGGATCATATATCCGAAAGCGAAAGCGAGAGTTTGTTAGAAAGAAGAAAGTTGGTCGCGGGAATGGATAACTTGTATTTGAAAATGCAGAGGCAGTTTTACCCTATAATATTGAGCGAGATCGACTGGAACGAACAAATATTTTTCCTGTGCGAAGAAACCTCCAGGACCGACATTTTTTCGTTTCTCACTTTTTCAGGAAAAATCGTCATCACATACCTCCGTCTTCGAGGTATTTTTGCCGGGCTAAAAGAAAAGCTCGAGGACGGCGGTTGTTTCAGGGACCATCAGCTCTTTCGAGAAATGTATGATAAATTTAAAATGAATAAATCGAAAGATAAAGAAGCTATTAGAGAATTCGTCGTTAATGACGCCTTCTTGGGGAAAAATTTTCCGAAGAAAAGAGAGGAAGAAAAAAACGCCTCCACCGCCGCCTCCACCGCTGCCGCCGCTGCTATTTCTCCCGGTCCTGCTGCCGCTTACGAAGAAAAGAAAATTAAATACGAATTTTCATGCTTTATTTATTTTTGCTTATATTGGAGTTGGATTTTCAACTACGTCAGAATGGAACACGTGTCCGTGCTAACGTCGTTAAGGAAAATTTTAGAAAGAAATTTTAATTCTCTGCTCCAGGTCTGGAACACCGTAATTAATTTCTCAGAGGTCAAGGAATTATCGGTTGAAAAGGAAACTAACGATTTAGAAGCCCTCGTTAACGTTTTAAAGGCCAAAGTTTTTGGATTCATATATTTTTCGAAAGAGAGAGCCGTCCAATTCAAAAGGTCGTTGGACGTAGATAGCTTTTGTCGGCACGAAATTAACGAGGGCTGGATGAAATTCGTGAAGGACTACACCACCCCGATACTCGGTGCTCAAATCGCGAAACGGAAATTTATTCCACTCTTGTTTTACAAGCTGTGCGCGGAGTATTGTCACAAATACGATGCCAAAAATTGTTTTTCGCACTTGGTGTCGATCGTACTGGACGGACGCGCACCGAGCTTGGGATTGAAGAACGACGACGATGATAATGATGTGGATGATAATGCCGATACCACCAACGATAATTTACGGAATGTCGACGACGACGACGACGAATATTCGGTTAACGAGAGAGTTATCAATAGGATTAAAACTATTCGAAAAAATTTAAGAATAATCCCGAATTTCGATTCTGAGGAATTTTTAAGCGCTTTGAAAAAGGAGATGGAAGATCACAAAGATCGAATGAAAAAACGATTTGACCAAAAAGAAAGAAAGAGGCAGAAATTGTTTTGGGAACGAGGTCCCCGCGGCGTGTATTACGAGCCTCCACCTAAATTTTGGAAAATGGAATTACCCGCGGAAAAGAAAGAGAAAGCGGAAATTATCATGTGGAACGATTTCGTCGACAAAGTAGAGGAATTCATTCTTCGTCAGCTAGAACCAACCGAAAAAACGTCGTCATCTTCAACTTTTGGTAACAACGATTCTTCGCCGTCATTATTTAAAATACTGAACAAAAGGAGCGATTTATTCAGCGATATAAAAAAAGACGATGGCGTTTTTGAGTTTATGTTTCCGTCATCGTCGGATGAAATGACCATCGTCGACAAATATATATTGGACCAATTCTATAAAGCGAAAATTGGAAAAGATGACAACGATAGAAACACAAAGACTAAGTTTAGCATTTTGAACAGCATCGTAAATGAAGAAGGAGAGAACGACGACGGGAAGAAAATGCAATTTATATCTTTCCGCCAGTCGTTGTCGACGGCGAATAATAGAAAATACCCCGAGAGTAATAACGATAAGGAGAAATATCGGGTGGAAGAGGGTTCCAAAACCAATGTGAGCGAAGATTTCGGGAGCGGCTTACACTCGGAAAAGTTCAAAAATATGTACGGGAAACGAACGATTATCGACAACACGAGTAATAAAACGCCGGGCTATAAGCAAGTGTTCGACAACGACGAAGAAGAGAGCGTCTTCTACGTCCCGTCATTTTACCTTTCCACTTTGGGGCCGATCGAGATCGTGGAATATTTTAAAGCGATTACGTACTTCGATCTAAGATACGTTATAGATTTTCTCAACCAGAAGTTTCTCTCGCTTATGACTGTGAGTATAGACTTGGAAAAGCCTATGTTATTCGGAACTTTGCGCGAAACGAAAAACGAAAACGCTAAGAAAGTTTTAGGGAAAAATAGAATATATATCAGATACCCCCCGGTGAAACAGTCGCTCCTCGAAAGTTCCGAGATCCACGACCTAAACGACCACAACGTCGAAAACATCAACTCGCCGAGCGGTATCAAGGAGAAATACCGAGCTCTACAAGTCTATAACGCGATGCGCGATAATTTAAAAAGTTTGAGTTATACTTTTAAAATGAAAACGGTCACGGTGTATTTGTGTAGAATCAATAAAAGTAAGGCCGCCATAAAAGTATCCAAGAGAGATAATCGTCGCCAGGACGTGTTGGTCGTTCAAAATTCTCACAACGTTTTAACGCTGGACCCGAATTATCGCCAGGATCTTGCATCTGCGAATAAAATAAAACGAATAAGGTGCGAAATTCTCTCCGATCCAGAATTGGAGAACCCATCTCAATTCGACGAAATAGAAATCAAATCGGCGTACGTAAAAAAACAATTCTACTCTACGCAGAATATCAATTTTCATCGCTTGGATATTCTACTCCAACCTTTGGATAAAAATCGAATCATGGAAGGCATTTTTAACACCGTTAAAATGCGAAATATTTTGAGCAGGAAAATGGAAAAGGAGAAACCTAAAAATTTCTATGCGAATGAAAGATGGGGTCTAGAGAGCGACGACGAAGAGACGTCGAAAGACGATGATAAATACCACCGTGGGAATGTCAACTACGCCGACAACGACGATGGTGAACCCAAAGACGACGGAGGTGGCAACGGCAGCGGCGACGATACCCGAAATTACGATCTTAACAAAGTCGGGGACGATCCGAGATTTTCGAAAGAAGAATTGTCACCCGAAAATCAGATATTGTTGCGATACGATTTCCACACGCACAAAGAACATTTTTTGCCGGGTTTGTCGCGCAATATATCGAAATATTTACTCTCGGGGGAAGAAGAGCATCGGAAAGAAAATACTAAATACGAATTCAATACCGATATAAAAAGATACGCCGAGCTGTCGACGTATACTTTTTCCAGCGTGTTGGCGAACGCGTTTAACCAACATCATAACCAACCGTTCGCCGGACCGGTGAAGAAACTGTTCGTGACGAAAAATGAAGATTTCACCGGCGGACCGGACGGCGGTTCGACTCTAGTGTCTTATCGGCCGAACGTTTTAGAAGCCGAAGGGGGGTACTTGATTTGCGGATGCGAAAACGAACTTTTCGCGAGGACCTCGAAGGTGATATCAAACGAAATATCGGTTGAGAAATTGGCGCTCATTCACGATATTTCGTTGAACTTCGACGAGATCATCTTAATGCTTCATAATCTTCTGAACGCGAATACGGCATTCCAAGGCTTAAACGTCTTCGTTTTCCTTCACGTAAACGGCAAGATTTCGAAGGAGAGCATGAGCGAAAAAGAGCTGATAGATACCATATTTTACGCCATAAAAGAACTCGCCGGAGGAGAAGAAGCGGCGGCGGCGGCGGTCGACGAATCGCCATCATCAAACCCCGTTTATAGACTGTATAAGTTAATCGAAAAGAACAAAATGTATCTATACGTGCTTAAGCACCTGATGACCTTCGTCGGCTACGGAAACCTTCTTAGCACCATGGATAATGAATTTATGCATCATTTATTGTACACTATCAATCAGGCTTCCTATATTATGCTGGAAAATATGATAACCATACTGGTCGGAGTGAAAGGTAACGAGGGGAAGTCGAATTTCATGACGATCGTGAAGAAGGCCCTATTCGGAAAATTATCTTTTGCTAATTGCTCTTTATCGGCTTTCGACACTAAAGCCGGTTCGAGCTCGTCAGCTATGCCCATGTTGGACTTTTTAGGAAAAACCCATGGGGCTATAGTTGATGAAGCGTCGACAAAAAAAGATAAAAATCACCCACTAATAAAGAGCTGCACCAACCGACTCATCGAAAATTTCAATACGAATCAAGACCAGTGGCTGCAGCAGCAGCAGCAACAACGAGAAGCTGGAGTCTCAGTTGCGACTACGCGGGTTGATCATCGCTTGCGAATGCATGAAAGATTGACAAGGGGAAGGAGAAAAAAAGGAAGAAAAACAACGTTCGTCGACTACGATAAATATTTCGAGTTCTCGCCAAAACTCTTTTGCTCTTCGACGAGTTTCACTTGGAACAATGGGTCTCCGGTGATGTTTAACGTCTCCCCAGAGAGTTTTATAAAATACCACCACGTAACTCAATCGTCCATCGTATGTCAAACCGACCAAGTTCTTAAAAGCTGGCATATCGAAACTTTTTCACCGATAATCCAACAGAAAAAGGATAAAATTGCGGCCATGCGGAAAAAGATGCCTCCGAATATAATAAATACAATTACGTTTTCCAACAATATTCTTTATTTGAATCAAGAGAAATTAGTGAATTACATAGATAAAGATACGTATCTTGGATTAATAAAAATAGAGGATTACCACCAAACGGCCGATGTTGAACCTTCTACCTCCGCCAATGTTTTTCCCGTCCGTCCCCCGCCCGCGGTGAGTCCGGACACCTCCGACGAAGAATCCAAATCTGAAAACAATGCCAAAGAGCGCCCTTCTTCGGCGCACGAATCGAAATGGCTAAAAGTTCACCAAGATTCGGTGGACAATGGAAGAATTTTAGAATTCGTTCTCGGTCGACCGAAGAAAGGTCAAACGCCAGAAGATATGTTCTCTAATCCCACTCGAGCTGAACGTACATCCTTGGGCCAATACGATATTATTGACGAAGACGTAGATGATGCGTTGAAAGGTTTGGTAGCGATAAAAACCGTTTCGAGCGAGAAAGCTTGTTTTAAGACCAAAATAGATTATAGAGTTTCTTCATCATCTTCTTCTTCTCATTCTTCTTCTTCTCATTCTTCTTCTTCTTTTACTATTAAAAAAAGACATCGTCGCGATTCATTTTCCTCCAAGTCCGATGAAGAAACCGCTGGCGCCGCTGGTAGACGTAAAAGGGTTAAAGCAACGTCATTGTCAGCGGCGTCGGTAGCAGATGAAAAAGCAGCGTCGTTCGCGACAATAGTAGAAGAAGTCGCTAATGGTGTAGAAGAGATAGCGGGAAAAGAAAAAGCGGTGAAGCAAATCAAGAGAAAAAGAACGGGTGGCGGCAATGAAGTGTTTCTCAGCGATATAGAAGACGACGACAACCGCGAGGGGTTCGGAGAAGCTGGTACACAAAATAGAAAGAAAAAGAAACGTTCCCACGATCCCACCATCCACGAAAGCGAAATCAACCCACCGGTTAAAATAACGGCGATAGGCTGTCCAGCGATCTTATCGTCCAAATCGTACGGCGGCGGAAGGAATGATTCGAAAGCCATAGTTTATAAAAACGTTTCGAAAGCCAACGAAGGAAGGAACTCCAAATACAAATCGGAAAATTGGGAAGACGTTGTCTGGAAGAGCGACCAACAAAAGAGACACATGATTAAGCCCGATCTTTTGAAGACAATTACGACGCCGGATCAGGAAATGCAGTTACGAAACATCTTCAAAAGCGCTCACAGGATATGCGTCAGTTGCCAGCTATTTTTGCTAGCTAATTCGTTCGATGTGGACTATCCGGTCGATGACGCCATGCAGAAGAGGCACTTGGTCTTCTCCCTAAACACCGTCAACGAAACCAGCGTGAAAACGAAAAAGTTTTTGGATTTCGTTTCAGAACTTGGTGACTTCTTGCATCGCCTCAACGCGACGATGAGGCAAGGGGCGGACCAAAACATTTCGCTGAGCGAGATAACCAACAGTTTAAAAAAGAAGTTATCGCCTCTACTCTCGGTAAAAGATAAAGGTAGCACGAACGAAGAATCTTACAGCTTCTTCTTTTCAAAAATCGCTCAGTTCGTGAGCGAAAATAGAGTATTTCCGAGTTTGCAGCTGAATGAAAATAGCATTTGCAAGTCCCTCAACAGCTTTTACTCGCTGTATGCCTTGCTGATGTTGAGGAGATGCGATAAAGAATTACCTTTGTTTAAGCAGGCAAAAGAAATGAAATCCATACGTACGAGCATCGAGCAAAACTTCAACACGTTTGACGAGGATGTTCAGATGATAATGAGCACGCCAATTTTCTTCCCATTTTACAAGAACAAATTCGGCAGGCCTCTAAACAAAGAACTTAGCATAATCGATAAGATGATTATAAATAATCTTCGGGTAGAGGGGCTCAGCGACAAGCTTTTTCTCGAGGCCTACGCCATACCGTTCGATGTCGAAGTGCTGGATTTGGAACGTAGTGGAAATATTGATAAAATTAGCGCTCCTGATCTAATAAATAGGACGCTTATGAAATTAGACACTAAGAACGTGTACAATCTCCAGCTTATTTGTTTCCACATTCACATGATTTTGGATTACGTCTCCTATTACGACTCGGATGCCAAAAGCGTTCTAAAGGAATTGAGAGATGATGCGGAAAGTGATGAGATATCGGATAGCGTTTATAGGTTCATGCAAACATCTCACAAAATAACCATGCCTATAATTCTGTATGAAAAAATGATGCAGGTTGTTCAGAATGATAACACCTTCTCCATCTTCGAGCGTTTCTCTAAATACAAACCACCGCCACCACTTAGGATAAGAGTGTGGCTCCTACTCCCGCGCTAGTCTAGGCTTCTCTCAAAATTACTGTCGATCGATATCTCTGCTCTCTCTCTGAGTTTGACGTTGTCGGACAGAAATTACCACAAAAAGTTAATGAAGTGCATTTTTAAAACGTGCAAGGTGTTTCGCGTTGATTTATGTTGCGATATATGTAAAGATACCATTTTACAATTTCAAGTGTTGCTTATGTATTTCATTTTTCATGTTAGTTATTTATAATCACGTAGTTTATCCTTGTGTTTTTATGTTGTACGTGTAACTTAAATTCAAAAATCTAATAATATGTGTTCTTTTGCTTCCGTTTTATTATATTTTTTGATATATTTTGTTGGTATGCATTGTAAATAAAATACGAATTATCTTATATATGTTTCATTATTAACTGTTTGCAGACATATTTATCGCTGTATTATTATTTATATTTACTAAGGATTGTTAATAAATTGGAAAAAAACATAAATCTTTTATTTAAACTAAATAGTTTTAAATAGATATAAAAAATACGACTTATAAGAAAACGAAAAAACAAGCTAACGATCAATCAAAAAAGGTTTCGATATTTTAAATTTATTGAGGTAATAATAATAAATATAGATTTCAACGGTAGGACCTGGCTGGCGTCTAAAGAGACGATCTTAAAACCCTTTTCTTTCTGCTATTTTCTGATTTCTTTCTTTTTTTTTCTTCCTCCATAAATCTCCGAAACGAAAACGGCTAAGGAAAGAAAAAATATTATGATTTATTTAATTATTGAAGCTGATTGATCGCTTCGAGAAAATATAGAAGGCGCGTTAATTTAAGTTTTACTAAATAGTAATAATATAATAATAATAATAAGTAATAATAATAATAATAATAATAATAAAAGTAAAATAATAATAAATAATAATATAATAATTACAAATATAATAAGAGTCGAGGAAAAAGGCTGTTTATTTTTAAATATATATATGATAATCTTAATATAATAATAATATACACTTTTCACCGGTTTTTCTTCGAGTTGGAGTTTAAAAATTTAAAGCATTTTCATTTTCACTCACCTCGGGTATTTTAGATCTCGCTCTTTCTTCGGATATCTTCAGATTTTGAAAGATAAATGGAATACCTTTTTCCTCCTTATCCCGCTTGTGCCTTCTACTCTCTTTGTAATTCACATACCTTTCTGCGTCAATCCCGGTTAGACTGATTGCGTCAAATCTTCCAAATGGAGAGGGATCGTCGAGGATATCGTACCTTTTTTCGGCCAGATATTCAGCTATATAAGATAGAAATAAATTAACAATGAATGCGAGAATCTAAAATTGATTAAATACTCATTGTTTCTAAAAGCAAAAACCACAAATATAAATAAATGTTATTCTAAATTCTGTTAATCGGTTCAGGAAAAGTAGCTAAATTTAACCGTGGAATAAATCTATCGAGAATGAATTTTCATTTTCTTAATAATAAATGTTACTAAAAATTCACTGGAAGAGTTATTGAAGTCACCTTACAAACTTACGTAAATATCTCTTCGCATTAAGTACCACGATTGTATAATCCTCTTCAAAGAACATTTTTGTAAATTATACTAGACGTTATAATAGTCTTTAACCGAATGCGTCTGATTAATATTGTGTTGGAAGGTCGGTTGGTCGGTTGGTTGGTTGGTTCGTTGCTTTTATAGCAAGCATAGAAGACGCCTGCAAAAAATTTTCAAAAGTCTCGATGGGATTTTAAAAATCATTATCCAAAAATTTACGCGTTAAGGCATCTTGACCTCGCCACTATATCAAGAATTATTGAGCTTATTCATAGTTTATACCCCAAGAAGTGATGTTTGAAAATTTCTATGATTTTCAAGAAACAACACTGTAACATAGTAAGGTTTCATAATGGGGAATGAGACATTGTTTTCTTTTCTTGAACTCTCGTCACGCAAAATACGGAACATCACTCTGGTATTATTTTTAATAAAAAATTTAATATAAAAACCCTGAGCGAAAAAAAAATAATCAGATTTTTTAAAAAAATTTTTAAGGAAAGATAAAAATCCACAAATACATTGTAAAACACATAATATTTTATTTGGCTAATACAACAAATCACATCAAAATAATATCCAAATTTTTAAACTTGTTTAGGAAATAAAGCTTTCTACGCTCATTATAATCTGGAAGGTGGCCTTCGCGTTTGCTTAGCTTTAACTCTTCTTCTAGAGGCCAAAGAACTCGTAAATCTCGAATTAAATTACGATAAAGATAGCGGTCAACATCCATTCCGAAAACACCTTTTTGCAAAGCATCGAATATGCAACACATTCGTATTCTAATTTTCTCGTCCGAAAATTGTTTCCTCGTCCCGTCTTCCATGATAAAATTCACAGAAATCCGTTTCTCCAAAGGGCAAAGAATCCCTAATTGCGTATCATCGGTGGGGCTGGGATTAGATTCGAAGCAGTAACCATCCTCTAACTTAAAATGTTTCAATTCATTTAAACTGAACAAAAAATGTCCTTCTCTGACCTGCCTATAGCACGACCCGCAATCTTTTTTGAGATTTTCACAAAATAATAAAATTTTTTCATAATAGTCCACTGTAGAAATCATCGCTAGGCGATGGAGGTCGGGGCCCCTTTTAGAATATTCCATGACGTCGCGCAAAAGGAGTCTCCTATCTCTTTCCTCTTTCTTTTCCTCTTCAATTTCTTCATCGTCGAGAACGTATGGTCGCTTCAAGATTTTTTCTAAATCTTTAATGTCGTGCGTAACGAATCCGACGATTAAAGTATCGTGAATCGAATTTTTACCATCTGCTTTACGCGCGATGGTGTTTAAAGCTCGGTGGTTCTCCAACCAAAGTTTGTTTGCGAGCTCTTTAATCGAAGAAATTAGTTTCAGCGCCACTCTCGGACTCCTTATTGTCCGAGCTATTTCAATGCAATACCCGACGATATATTCATATTTATCTAAACGACCGCAAAGTAAATTCACGAAAGATATATCGTCGATATCTTTTAAATTCCTAATATTTAGAATTTTTCGATGAAATTCGTAATAGTCTTTCGTTCTAGGGTGAAAGCAGTCTCTGTATCCTAAAAACACTTTCGTTTTCTCAACTCTTTCCCCTCTTTTGTTTTCTACGCTAAAGTTGACATAACATGGCATATCGTCCCATAAAAACATTCGCAGATCGTATATCGCGGGCGATATGTTGCTTCGGTCGTCGATTTCGAAGCTAAATTCGGGGCACCAAGATTCCAAATGTTTCATCAAATCAATTTCGTTACTTTTCTTATTGGTAACCGCGAGTCGTAAAAAGGCGCATCCGCGATCGCCTAGCATTTGAAGAAATAACTTTTTCAAAACGAACATATCTTCATAAAACAATTTCGTCATTTTCATGTAAAGTCTTTGACTAATCTGAAACATCAAATGGTGTAGGAGACGAGAACACTTCGGTATTAATACTATTAACGACGATGTTGTAGGAACGGAAAAGGCGAACGGTATATACTCTGCTGGCATAGGAAAGTTGCGTAGATTTTCAAAATGTTCTTCTACGCTTTTAAGTTTTTCAGAAATACTAAAGTGATCGCAAATACTGCTCCACAATTCTGTTTGAAATTTGAAACTCATTTCCTTTCTCATACCCAGCCGATACAAATCGTAATTTGTGATATCCAACATAGCGAATTTTTTGTTCTTCGCGCTTATGGAGACGGCAGTGGCGTTACTATGGGCGCGTTCATCATCGATTTCCATGGGCGTTTCTCGCTGCTCAAAATGGTCATTCTTAAATTTTTCTTCAATGTCAACGGTCTCGGCGATTATTAATTCTTCGTCGCTTTTGTCAAAAAATGGGCATTGTAAAGTACAACTGGGAAAAAGAGTTTTAAATCCAGACACTCGTAAGCGTACATGATCTGTTTTCCCTTCTTCGGCCATTTCTTTACACCCTTCCGTTTCCAACTGCTGATGCTCGTAAAATCAAAGCTCTTCTTCTTCTTGTTCTTCTATATTATATATTTTCTATTGTATATGAATATATTCATTTTATTTTTGTATTTGTTTATTTATTTTATTATTTGTTTAATTAATTAATAAAAAAAAAAAAAAAAAAAATTTTTTTTTTTTTTTTTTTATGGTAAACGAAAACTCCAAGATTTTAGTTTCCAGTACGCTCTTTTTATATATTTAGGAAAAGGAATTGTAAAACCTTGAACGCTTGTCTTTATTTTTTATTGATTAAATTTACATATCCATATTTAAAAATGTTTATTTCACACTAGTTAAAAACATCATTTATGAAGGCACAATGCAAAATTATACATAAAAGAAAATTATAATAGAATTATATCTAAATTGTCAAAACTGTCCAACCAAAGCAAACTTTGAATTTCATCGAAATCTAAATTTCGTTGACGTTTTAATTCTTCCTTCAGAGGCCAGATAATTCGGAAATCTTGAATTACATCAGTGCCCACGGAGTTAATTCCAAAAACGCCTTTTTGCAACGCTTCGAATACGCAGCACAACTTCAAATCATAATAATCCCTGTTTGGACGCAACGCCTCTCTTTTACCGATCTCCGTGATAAAATTTATCGAAACGCTTTTTTTCTGGGAGTATCGAACCCCCAAACGTCTAATGATTCCGTTGCTGCTGTTGTCACCATCGATGTCGTAATTGTTGCTCGGGCTAGTTTTACTGTTGCAATTGGAACGGCGACAACGAATTTTACTACCGCTTTCCCCCTCGAACGTATTATCATTTATTCTCGGTTGCTCAGTATAGCTCAAGAAATTTTTCCAACCCTTACGCCCGCAACATTTATCACAACACAAACTTAAAATTCTTCGAAACCAGAAAATCTTATCGTAAAATTTTATGGTCCTCTTTATTAATTTGCCATCTCTTAGCGTCGATTCGTCCTGAAAAACGCGTATTCCTCTATAAGGACTTCTTCTGGCTTTTTCTTCGACCGCATCCTCAACCTCCGCGGGGCGAAATAGAATGGTTTCTAGTCGCTCTAGATCTTGACTGAAAAACGCAACGGTCAACGTATTGGCTCCCACTCTTTCGCGTTCTTCTTTATCGCTGATATTAGGCGTTACCCATTTTTCTAAATATGCGTCGTTGGCGCGCTTGATAATGGAATCGATTAATTCCAGCGCCGCTTTCAAATTCGTCGTTCGCGCTATCTCGATGCAGTAACCGATCAGACTCGAGTATTCGTCCAAGCTATTGTTGTATAGATTCGGTAATGAGGTATCGGGTTTTTTGGAATCCATAACCCATTTCACAATATTTTCGTGAAATATTTCGCCGTTTACACCCGTAGCGTGAGGGCAATTTCCGTAGCCTAAGAAAAATTCCATTCTCTTATTAATAAGGTTCATTAAAAGGCGCGATTCTGGATTAAGTCTTAGCGCTAAATTGTACTTCATTTTTGGTGCGCTTTTTTCTCGATCGACCCGATGCTGTAATTGGGGAAATAGCTTATTCAAGCGCCTCCCTATCATAAAATTCGTTATTCTTTTTTCGTTGCTCTCAGCAGCTGATACTCGCAATAAAATCAACTTTTTTCTATCACCTTCGGTTTTAATAAGGATTCTTCGAAGGTCGATCCGATGCTTACCGTAACTCAATAATTTTCTAAACGCCAAATTGTGCCGTTTCGAAAGAATATCTATCAACGGAAAAATTACGTTTTCTTTTTTCGGTAAGAGTAACATGACTTTTCCCGATCGCGGGACTGAAATAACGAACGGGATATGCTTTGCTGAGATGTCAACGTGGTTTATTCTTTCAAAACTTTTTAAAACTCTTTCTAGTTCGTCGACAATTTCGAAGTATTTCAAAATTTCATTCCATAAATCTATTTTAAATAGCTTTTCCTTTCTACCCCCAATATTCAAACAATACAATTCGTAATTTTTTATCTCTAATATTATTGATTCTTTCTTTATTTCCGTCACGGTAACAAGGGCGGCGCCTTTATTACCGACGACATGGTCGTGGAGTAGCATCGACGTCGCGTTCGGTTGGTGCTGCTCACCGCTATTGAACTTTTGGCCAATATCGACGAAGATATTTCTTTCGTTAGAGAAATTTTCGGCAAACCCGTGAAAAGAATTCGCCAAATGTGGCAAAAAAATTTGAAAATTAGCGTCGCCACGCATAATTATGTTCATACAATACTTCTTATTTCTTGGGTCCGACATCTTCCACGCCTCTTTCTCTTCTTTCGCGTTAGAGCTCGACGCGCCCGACTATTATACGTTTTTTGAATCTAAAAATTTTTAAAAAATTAATAATTCGAATTAAAAATGAAACGATAAACATTTTTTTATCGACTTCTAAACAATATGACTATAAATATTTTTTATTTATTTTAAATTTTGTAATTATTAAAGTTAATTACAAATAGTCTTCGTGTAATCCTAGTTCGAACGAAAAAAATAAAAATTAAAACAAAATTTTCGATAGACGCACATATTATTATTATAAAATTCATTTAAGGAGCCGATAAAAGAAAGCATGAATTTCTTCAACGCCTGGGCGATGCAAATTAGCGACTCTCTCTACGCCGTGAGTGTCCCCCGTTCGCAACAACTGGCGCATTATTTTAAAACGGAAACAGATTCCCTCAAAGAATATTTAACCTCGAATACCGTTCTCGTCGCCATCGATCTCAGAAATTCTTCGAACAGCCTAGAAAAGATGAAAAAAATGGTAGAATTAACGAAAGAGTTTCTCGAACGCTCGGGAATAGATAAAGTCTATTTGTGCAAATTCGTTTTCGTTCCGAACGCCAAAGGAGAAACGAGAGACGAATTCATTAAACGCGTTGACGAATTCTCTCAGAGTTTAATGGGAAGCGAAAGTCTCTCCCCCCAGTTGAGTTTATATTATATATTCGACGATTGCGAGAGCGACGAGTCGTTTAAAAATGGAAATTTTGGAATTTTGGGGGAAAATATCGTTCATTCGAGTCTCATTTACGTGAATAATAACGATTATCCCGACGAAGGGGAACTCGATGGCGAAAGTTTATTTCGAGAACCGTTTGAAATCGACCTTCCCCTCGATGATGACGACGACGACGACGATAGCGAGTGCAAGGCCACCAGACCTTCGAAAAACATAAACCTCCGCGCCTTGAGACGCTGCTTCATCGAATTCGCCAATAAGTTTCACAACAAAGGCCTCAACTCTCCTAAACTTTATGTGTTGGAAAACCATTTAGAAATAGACTCTTTTCTCGTCGAGATTTTCAAGAAACGCGAAAACTATTACGCATCCTTTCCCGAGGTACTAAAGAGCAACGTTGATGGATTTTCCATCGGTGAGGACGGCCGATTCTCAAAACGGGTAAATAATTTTAATTTCGACGATTTCGTAGTGTTTGAAAACGAAGATTTTGAAGACTTACAAATCGAGTTGCGTGACGCGAAAGGCGTCACGAAAGCGACGTCGAACGAAATAATCTTGTTACTCGAGAGCGAAGAGCGTGATAAAAAAAAATCTTCCCCTTCGTCATTATCTAGGTACTCGCGAGAGTACGACATTCGAAAGGAGTTTATTTCCAATATGAACAAACAGTGGGTGGGAGAGCTTTATTTGACGAATGATGATTCTAGTGCCACGATTAAAGGTATCGGCCTCGTGTTCGACATTTATTCGAAGCTCTTTGAGAATTTAAATCGAGCGAGTGCCTCGACGGATTCGAGGACCGATTCAAATGCTTCTGCTGCTGCTGCTGCTGCTGCTGCTGCTGATGATGATGCTACTAACCCTTTCAGCAAAGGGAACGACGACCCCACGATCAGAAAGCGAAACGCGAAAAGATTGCTCTCTTCCTCGATCAAAAAACCGTATAACGCAGATTGGATTCTACTCGGTAAAATGACTAATTTGAAAGGAAAAATAATAGGAAATTAAAAAATAATCATTTGCTTCATTCTTTATTTATAATCTAAATTTCTTCCATTATATATGTATATAATTATAATAAACAACGCGCTAAAATATAAAATATAAAATAAATTATTTCATTTTTATTACTATTTAATCTCGCTCGATTTAGGGCGAGGTTTCTTTTCACTCAACGACGTTGAACACCTCGCTGTTGAACCGAATCGTTTCCCGCGAACTAATATAGGTCGAAGGTCTAAGTTCAAATTTCGAAAAAATATTATATCGACTTTGGGAATTTTTAGATATTCGTACTTAGACCTTCGACCTATATTAGTTTCCGATCAAACGTTACTATATTTGGTTCAGCGATAGCTTATACCCGAAAAAGTGTCGTGCGTTCACGTTAGGCTGTTTTTCGTTTCCCTTTAAAACGATAAAGATAAAGAAATAGCCCTTTTTAGGCATGCCGAAGAAATGAAATCCATTCGTACGAGCATCGAACAAAATTTCAACACGTTCGATGAGGATGCACAAATGATTAGCACGTCCATTTTCTTCCCGTTCTACAAGAGCAATTTCGGAACCCCAAAAAATGATATGTTAAGCGTAATAATCAAATCTATTATGAACAAACTTCATTTGGAGCTATACGAAGAAAGATATTTCCACGAGGCCTAGAAAGGGCTATTTCTTTATCTTTATCGTTTTAAAGGGAAACGAAAAACAGCCTAACGTGAACGCACGACACTTTTTCGGGTATAAGCTATCGCTGAACCAAATATAGTAACGTTTGATCGGAAACTAATATAGGTCGAAGGTCTAAGTACGAATATCTAAAAATTCCCAAAGTCGATATAATATTTTTTCGAAATTTGAACTTAGACCTTCGACCTATATTAGTTCGCGGGAAACGATTCGGTTCAACAGCGAGGTGTTCAACGTCGTTGAGTGAAAAGAAACCTCGCCCTAAATCGAGCGAGATTAAATAGTAATAAAAATGAAATAATTTATTTTATATTTTATATTTTAGCGCGTTGTTTATTATAATTATATACATATATAATGGAAGAAATTTAGATTATAAATAAAGAATGAAGCAAATGATTATTTTTTAATTTCCTATTATTTTTCCTTTCAAATTAGTCATTTTACCGAGTAGAATCCAATCTGCGTTATACGGTTTTTTGATCGAGGAAGAGAGCAATCTTTTCGCGTTTCGCTTTCTGATCGTAGGGTCGTCGTTCCCTTTGCTGAAAGGGTTAGTAGCATCATCATCATCATCAGCAGCAGCAGCAGCAGCAGTAGCAGAAGCATTTGAATCGGTCCTCGAATCCGTCGAGGCACTCGCTCGATTTAAATTCTCAAAGAGCTTCGAATAAATGTCGAACACGAGGCCGATACCTTTAATCGTGGCACTAGAATCATCATTCGTCAAATAAAGCTCTCCCACCCACTGTTTGTTCATATTGGAAATAAACTCCTTTCGAATGTCGTACTCTCGCGAGTACCTAGATAATGACGAAGGGGAAGATTTTTTTTTATCACGCTCTTCGCTCTCGAGTAACAAGATTATTTCGTTCGACGTCGCTTTCGTGACGCCTTTCGCGTCACGCAACTCGATTTGTAAGTCTTCAAAATCTTCGTTTTCAAACACTACGAAATCGTCGAAATTAAAATTATTTACCCGTTTTGAGAATCGGCCGTCCTCACCGATGGAAAATCCATCAACGTTGCTCTTTAGTACCTCGGGAAAGGATGCGTAATAGTTTTCGCGTTTCTTGAAAATCTCGACGAGAAAAGAGTCTATTTCTAAATGGTTTTCCAACACATAAAGTTTAGGAGAGTTGAGGCCTTTGTTGTGAAACTTATTGGCGAATTCAATTCGATGAAGCAGCGTCTCAAGGCGCGGAGGTTTATGTTTTTCGAAGGTCTGGTGGCCTTGCACTCGCTATCGTCGTCGTCGTCGTCATCATCGAGGGGAAGGTCGATTTCAAACGGTTCTCGAAATAAACTTTCGCCATCGAGTTCCCCTTCGTCGGGATAATCGTTATTATTCACGTAAATGAGACTCGAATGAACGATATTTTTCCCCAAAATTCCAAAATTTCCATTTTTAAACGACTCGTCGCTCTCGCAATCGTCGAATATATAATATAAACTCAACTGGGGGGAGAGACTTTCGCTTCCCATTAAACTCTGAGAGAATTCGTCAACGCGTTTAATGAATTCGTCTCTCGTTTCTCCTTTGGCGTTCGGAACGAAAACGAATTTGCACAAATAGACTTTATCTATTCCCGAGCGTTCGAGAAACTCTTTCGTTAATTCTACCATTTTTTTCATCTTTTCTAGGCTGTTCGAAGAATTTCTGAGATCGATGGCGACGAGAACGGTATTCGAGGTTAAATATTCTTTGAGGGAATCTGTTTCCGTTTTAAAATAATGCGCCAGTTGTTGCGAACGGGGGACGCTCACGGCGTAAAGAGAGTCGCTAATTTGCATCGCCCAGGCGTTGAAGAAATTCATGCTTTCTTTTATCTGCTCCTTGAATGAATTTTATAATAATAATATGTGCGTCTATCGAAAATTTTGTTTTAATTTTTATTTTTTTCGTTCGAACTAGGATTACACGAAGACTATTTGTAATTAACTTTAATAATTACAAAATTTAAAATAAATAAAAAATATTTATAGTCATATTGTTTAGAAGTCGATAAAAAAATGTTTATCGTTTCATTTTTAATTCGAATTACTAATTTTTTAAAAAATTTTAGATTCAAAAAACGTATAATAGTCGGGCGCGTCGAGCTCTAACGCGAAAGAAGAGAAAGAGGCGTGGAAGATGTCGGACCAAAGAAATAAGAAGTATTGTATGAACATACGTATGTGTGGCGACGCTAATTTTCAAATTTTTTTGCCACATTTGGCGAATTCTTTTCACGGGTTTGCCAAAAATTTCTCTAACGAAAGAAATATCTTCGTCGATATTGACCAAAAGTTCAATAGCGGTGAGCAGCACCAACCGAACGCGACGTCGATGCTACTCCACGACCATGTCGTCGGTAATAAAGGCGCCGCCCTTGATACCGTGACGGAAATAAAGAAAGAATCAATAATATTAGAGATAAAAGATTACGAATTGTATTGTTTGAATATTGGCGGTGGAAAGGAAAAGCTATTTAAAATAAATTTATGGAATGAAATTTTGAAATACTTCGAAATTGTCGACGAACTAGAAAGAGTTTTAAAAAGTTTTGAAAGAATAAACCACGTTGACATCTCAGCAAAGCATATCCCGTTCGTTATTTCAGTCCCGCGATCGGGAAAAGTCATGTTACTCTTACCGAAAAAAGAAAACGTAATTTTTCCGTTGATAGATATTCTTTCGAAACGGCACAATTTGGCGTTTAGAAAATTATTGAGTTACGGTAAGCATCGGATCGACCTTCGAAGAATCCTTATTAAAACCGAAGGTGATAGAAAAAAGTTGATTTTATTGCGAGTATCAGCTGCTGAGAGCAACGAAAAAAGAATAACGAATTTTATGATAGGGAGGCGCTTGAATAAGCTATTTCCCCAATTACAGCATCGGGTCGATCGAGAAAAAAGCGCACCAAAAATGAAGTACAATTTAGCGCTAAGACTTAATCCAGAATCGCGCCTTTTAATGAACCTTATTAATAAGAGAATGGAATTTTTCTTAGGCTACGGAAATTGCCCTCACGCTACGGGTGTAAACGGCGAAATATTTCACGAAAATATTGTGAAATGGGTTATGGATTCCAAAAAACCCGATACCTCATTACCGAATCTATACAACAATAGCTTGGACGAATACTCGAGTCTGATCGGTTACTGCATCGAGATAGCGCGAACGACGAATTTGAAAGCGGCGCTGGAATTAATCGATTCCATTATCAAGCGCGCCAACGACGCATATTTAGAAAAATGGGTAACGCCTAATATCAGCGATAAAGAAGAACGCGAAAGAGTGGGAGCCAATACGTTGACCGTTGCGTTTTTCAGTCAAGATCTAGAGCGACTAGAAACCATTCTATTTCGCCCCGCGGAGGTTGAGGATGCGGTCGAAGAAAAAGCCAGAAGAAGTCCTTATAGAGGAATACGCGTTTTTCAGGACGAATCGACGCTAAGAGATGGCAAATTAATAAAGAGGACCATAAAATTTTACGATAAGATTTTCTGGTTTCGAAGAATTTTAAGTTTGTGTTGTGATAAATGTTGCGGGCGTAAGGGTTGGAAAAATTTCTTGAGCTATACTGAGCAACCGAGAATAAATGATAATACGTTCGAGGGGGAAAGCGGTAGTAAAATTCATTGTCGCCGTTCTTGCAACAGTAAAACTAGCCCGAGCAACAATTACGACATCGATGGTGACAACAGCAGCAACGGAATCATTAGACGTTTGGGGGTTCGATACTCCCAGAAAAAAAGCGTTTCGATAAATTTTATCACGGAGATCGGTAAAAGAGAGGCGTTGCATCCAAACAGGGATTATTATGATTTGAAGTTGTGCTGCGTATTCGAAGCGTTGCAAAAAGGCGTTTTTGGAATTAACTCCGTGGGTACTGATGTAATTCAAGATTTCCGAATTATCTGGCCTCTGAAGGAAGAATTAAAACGTCAACGAAATTTAGATTTTGATGAAATTCAAAGTTTGCTTTGGTTAGACAGTTTTGACAATTTAGATATAATTCTATTATAATTTTCTTTTATGTATAATTTTGCATTGTGCCTTCATAAATGATGTTTTTAACTAGTGTGAAATAAACATTTTTAAATATGGATATGTAAATTTAATCAATAAAAAATAAAGACAAGCGTTCAAGGTTTTACAATTCCTTTTCCTAAATATATAAAAAGAGCGTACTGGAAACTAAAATCTTGGAGTTTTCGTTTCCAATGAAAGGAGTAAAAGAACGTAAATTATTTTTTTTTTATTTTTTTTATTAATTAATTAAACAAATAATAAAATAAATAAACAAATACAAAAATAAAATGAATATATTCATATACAATAGAAAATATATAATATAGAAGAACAGGAAGAAGAAGAGCTTTGATTTTACGAGCATCAGCAGTTGGAAACGGAAGGGTGTAAAGAAATGGCCGAAGAAGGGAAAACAGATCATGTACGCTTACGAGTGTCTGGATTTAAAACTCTTTTTCCCAGTTGTACTTTACAATGCCCATTTTTTGACAAAAGCGACGAAGAATTAATAATCGCCGAGACCGTTGACATTGAAGAAAAATTTAAGAATGACCATTTTGAGCAGCGAGAAACGCCCATGGAAATCGATGATGAACGCGCCCATAGTAACGCCACTGCCGTCTCCATAAGCGCGAAGAACAAAAAATTCGCTATGTTGGATATCACAAATTACGATTTGTATCGGCTGGGTATGAGAAAGGAAATGAGTTTCAAATTTCAAACAGAATTGTGGAGCAGTATTTGCGATCACTTTAGTATTTCTGAAAAACTTAAAAGCGTAGAAGAACATTTTGAAAATCTACGCAACTTTCCTATGCCAGCAGAGTATATACCGTTCGCCTTTTCCGTTCCTACAACATCGTCGTTAATAGTATTAATACCGAAGTGTTCTCGTCTCCTACACCATTTGATGTTTCAGATTAGTCAAAGACTTTACATAAAAATGACGAAATTGTTTTATGAAGATATGTTCGTTTTGAAAAAGTTATTTCTTCAAATGCTAGGCGATCGCGGATGCGCCTTTTTACGACTCGCGGTTACCAATAAGAAAAGTAACGAAATTGATTTGATGAAACATTTGGAATCTTGGTGCCCCGAATTTAGCTTCGAAATCGACGACCGAAGCAACATATCGCCCGCGATATACGATCTGCGAATGTTTTTATGGGACGATATGCCATGTTATGTCAACTTTAGCGTAGAAAACAAAAGAGGGGAAAGAGTTGAGAAAACGAAAGTGTTTTTAGGATACAGAGACTGCTTTCACCCTAGAACGAAAGACTATTACGAATTTCATCGAAAAATTCTAAATATTAGGAATTTTAAAGATATCGACGATATATCTTTTGTGAATTTACTTTCCGGTCGTTTAGATCAATACGAATATCTCGTCGGGTATTGCATTGAAATAGCTCGGACAATGAGGAGTCCGAGAGTGGCGCTGAAACTAATTTCTTCGATTAAAGAGCTCGCAAACAAACTTTGGTTGGAGAACCACCGAGCTTTAAACACCATCGCGCGTAAAGCAGATGGTAAAAATTCGATTCACGATACTTTAATCGTCGGATTCGTTACGCACGACATTAAAGATTTAGAAAAAATCTTGAAGCGACCATACGTTCTCGACGATGAAGAAATTGAAGAGGAAAAGAAAGAGGAAAGAGATAGGAGACTCCTTTTGCGCGACGTCATGGAATATTCTAAAAGGGGCCCCGACCTCCATCGCCTAGCGATGATTTCTACAGTGGACTATTATAAAAAAATTTTATTATTTTGTGAAAATCTCAAAAAAGATTGCGGGTCGTGCTCTAGGCAGGTCAGAGAAGGACATTTTTTGTTCAGTTTAAATGAATTGAAACTTTTTAAGTTAGAGGATGGTTACTGCTTCGAATCTAATCCCAGCCCCACCGATGATACGCAATTAGGGATTCTTTGCCCTTTGGAGAAACGAATTTCTGTGAATTTTATCATGGAAGACGGGACGAGGAAACAATTTTCGGACGAGAAATTTAGAATACGAATGTGTTGCGTATTCGATGCTTTGCAGATGCTTTGCAAAAAGGTATTTTCGGAATGGATGCTGACCGCTATCTTTATCGTAATTTAATTCGAGATTTACGAGTTCTTTGGCCTCTAGAAGAAGAGTTAAAGCTAAGCAAACGCGAAGGCCACCTTCCAGATTATAATGAGCGTAGAAAGCTTTATTTCCTAAACAAGTTTAAAAATTTGGATATTATTTTGATGTGATTTGTTGTATTAGCCAAATAAAATATTATGTGTTTTACAATGTATTTGTGGATTTTTATCTTTCCTTAAAAATTTTTTTAAAAAATCTGATTATTTTTTTTTCGCTCAGGGTTTTTATATTAAATTTTTTATTAAAAATAATACCAGAGTGATGTTCCGTATTTTGCGCGACGAGAGTTCAAGAAAAGAAAACAATGTCTCATTCCCCATTATGAAACCTTACTATGTTACAGTGTTGTTTCTTGAAAATCATAGAAATTTTCAAACATCACTTCTTGGGGTATAAACTATGAATAAGCTCAATAATTCTTGATATAGTGGCGAGGTCAAGATGCCTTAACGCGTAAATTTTTGGATAATGATTTTTAAAATCCCATCGAGACTTTTGAAAATTTTTTGCAGGCGTCTTCTATGCTTGCTATAAAAGCAACGAACCAACCAACCAACCGACCAACCGACCTTCCAACACAATATTAATCAGACGCATTCGGTTAAAGACTATTATAACGTCTAGTATAATTTACAAAAATGTTCTTTGAAGAGGATTATACAATCGTGGTACTTAATGCGAAGAGATATTTACGTAAGTTTGTAAGGTGACTTCAATAACTCTTCCAGTGAATTTTTAGTAACATTTATTATTAAGAAAATGAAAATTCATTCTCGATAGATTTATTCCACGGTTAAATTTAGCTACTTTTCCTGAACCGATTAACAGAATTTAGAATAACATTTATTTATATTTGTGGTTTTTGCTTTTAGAAACAATGAGTATTTAATCAATTTTAGATTCTCGCATTCATTGTTAATTTATTTATATCTTATATAGCTGAATATCTGGCCGAAAAAAAGTACGATATCCTCGACGATCCCTCTCCATTTGGAAGATTTGACGCAATCAGTCTAACCGGGATTGACGCAGAAAGGTATGTGAATTACAAAGAGAGTAGAAGGCACAAGCGGGATAAGGAGGAAAAAGGTATTCCATTTATCTTTCAAAATCTGAAGATATCCGAAGAAAGAGCGAGATCTAAAATACCCGAGGTGAGTGAAAATGAAAATGCTTTAATTTTTTAAACTCCAACTCGAAGAAAAACCGAGTGAAAGTGTATATATATTATTTAAGATATTATTATTATTATTATTATTATATTATTATATTTATTATTATTTATTATTATTATTATTATTATTATTATTATTATTATTATTATTATTATTATTATTATTATTATTATTATTATTATTATTATTATTATTATTATTCTACTATTACATATTCACCTTTAATTAACGCGCCTTCTATATTTTCTCGAAGCGATCAATCAGCTTCAATAATTAAATAAATCATAATATTTTTTCTTTCCTTAGCCGTTTTCGTTTCGGAGATTTATGGAGGAAGAAAAAAAAAGAAAGAAATCAGAAAATAGCAGAAAGAAAAGGGTTTTAAGATCGTCTCTTTAGACGCCAGCCAGGTCCTACCGTTGAAATCTATATTTATTATTATTACCTCAATAAATTTAAAATATCGAAACCTTTTTTGATTGATCGTTAGCTTGTTTTTTCGTTTTCTTATAAGTCGTATTTTTTATATTTATTTAAAACTATTTAGTGTTTAAATAAAAGATTTATGTTTTTTTCCAATTTATTAACAATCCTTAGTAAATATAAATAATAATACAGCGATAAATATGTCTGCAAACAGTTAATAATGAAACATATATAAGATAATTCGTATTTTATTTACAATGCATACCAACAAAATATATCAAAAAATATAATAAAACGGAAGCAAAAGAACACATATTATTAGATTTTTGAATTTAAGTTACACGTACACACATAAAGACAAAGGATAAATACGTGATTATAAATAACTACAAAAAATGAAATACATTAAGCAACACTACAAATTTAAAATGGTATCTTTACATATATCGCAACATAAATCAACGCGAAACACCTTGCACGTTTTAAAAATGCACTTCATTAACTTTTTGTGGTAATTTCTGTCCGACAACGTCAACTCAAAATTCTTTCTTAGAACCATCAGTGGATACACTTCGATATCGTCCCCTTCTTCTTCTTCGTCATCGTCGTCATCGTGTTGCCGGTCGCTGGCGTTCCCACTTTCCTCTTCTTTCCTTAGCGGTGGTGGTGGTTTGTATTTAGAGAAACGCTCAAAGATGGAGAAAGTGTTATCATTTTGAACAGCCTGCATCATTTTTTCATACAGAATTATAGGCATGGTTATTTTGTGAGATGTTTGCATGAACCTATAAACGCTATCCGATATCTCATCACTTTCCGCATCATCTCTCAATTCCTTTAGAACGCTTTTAGCGTCCGAGTCGTAATAGGAGACGTAGTCCAAAATCATGTGAATGTGGAAACAAATAAGCTGGAGATTGTACACGTTCTTAGTTCCTAATTTCATAAGCGTCCTATTTATTAGATCAGGAGCGCTCATTTTATCAATATTTCCGCTACGTTCCAAATCCAGCACTTCGACATCGAACGGTATGGCGTAGGCCTCGAGAAAAAGCTTGTCGCTGAACCCCTCTACCCGAAGATTATTTATAATCATCTTATCGATTATGCTAAGTTCTTTATTTAGAGGCCTGCCGAATTTGTTCTTGTAGAACGGGAAGAAAATTGGCGTGCTCATTATCATCTGAACATCCTCGTCAAACGTGTTGAAATTTTGCTCTATGCTCGTACGAATTGATTTCATTTCTTTTGCCGGCTTAAACAAAGGTAATTCTTTATCGCATCTCCTCAACATCAGCAAGGCATACAGCGAGTAAAAGCTGTTGAGGGACTCGCAAATGCTATTTTCATTCAGCTGCAAACTCGGAAATACTCTATTTTCGCTCACGAACTGAGCGATTTTTGAAAAGAAGAAGCTGTAAGATTCTTCGTTCGTACTACCTTTACTTTTTACCGAGAGTAGAGGCGATAACTTCTTTTTTAAACTGTTGGTTATCTCGCTCAGCGAAATGTTTTGGTCCGCCCCTTGCCTCATCGTCGCGTTGAGGCGATGCAAGAAGTCACCAAGTTCTGAAACGAAATCCAAAAACTTTTTCGTTTTCACGCTGGTTTCGTTGACGGTGTTTAGGGAGAAGACCAAGTGCCTCTTCTGCATGGCGTCATCGACCGGATAGTCCACATCGAACGAATTAGCTAGCAAAAATAGCTGGCAACTGACGCATACCTTGTGAGCGCTTTTGAAGATGTTTCGTAACTGCATTTCCTGATCCGGCGTCGTAATTGTCTTCAAAAGATCGGGCTTAATCATGTGTCTCTTTTGTTGGTCGCTCTTCCAGACAACGTCTTCCCAATTTTCCGATTTGTATTTGGAGTTCCTTCCTTCGTTGGCTTTCGAAACGTTTTTATAAACTATGGCTTTCGAATCATTCCTTCCGCCGCCGTACGATTTGGACGATAAGATCGCTGGACAGCCTATCGCCGTTATTTTAACCGGTGGGTTGATTTCGCTTTCGTGGATGGTGGGATCGTGGGAACGTTTCTTTTTCTTTCTATTTTGTGTACCAGCTTCTCCGAACCCCTCGCGGTTGTCGTCGTCTTCTATATCGCTGAGAAACACTTCATTGCCGCCACCCGTTCTTTTTCTCTTGATTTGCTTCACCGCTTTTTCTTTTCCCGCTATCTCTTCTACACCATTAGCGACTTCTTCTACTATTGTCGCGAACGACGCTGCTTTTTCATCTGCTACCGACGCCGCTGACAATGACGTTGCTTTAACCCTTTTACGTCTACCAGCGGCGCCAGCGGTTTCTTCATCGGACTTGGAGGAAAATGAATCGCGACGATGTCTTTTTTTAATAGTAAAAGAAGAAGAAGAATGAGAAGAAGAAGAATGAGAAGAAGAAGATGATGAAGAAACTCTATAATCTATTTTGGTCTTAAAACAAGCTTTCTCGCTCGAAACGGTTTTTATCGCTACCAAACCTTTCAACGCATCATCTACGTCTTCGTCAATAATATCGTATTGGCCCAAGGATGTACGTTCAGCTCGAGTGGGATTAGAGAACATATCTTCTGGCGTTTGACCTTTCTTCGGTCGACCGAGAAGGAATTCTAAAATTCTTCCATTGTCCACCGAATCTTGGTGAACTTTTAGCCATTTCGATTCGTGCGCCGAAGAAGGGCGCTCTTTGGCATTGTTTTCAGATTTGGATTCTTCGTCGGAGGTGTCCGGACTCACCGCGGGCGGGGGACGGACGGGAAAAACATTGGCGGAGGTAGAAGGTTCAACATCGGCCGTTTGGTGGTAATCCTCTATTTTTATTAATCCAAGATACGTATCTTTATCTATGTAATTCACTAATTTCTCTTGATTCAAATAAAGAATATTGTTGGAAAACGTAATTGTATTTATTATATTCGGAGGCATCTTTTTCCGCATGGCCGCAATTTTATCCTTTTTCTGTTGGATTATCGGTGAAAAAGTTTCGAAATGCCAGCTTTTAAGAACTTGGTCGGTTTGACATACGATGGACGATTGAGTTACGTGGTGGTATTTTATAAAACTCTCTGGGGAGACGTTAAACATCACCGGAGACCCATTGTTCCAAGTGAAACTCGTCGAAGAGCAAAAGAGTTTTGGCGAGAACTCGAAATATTTATCGTAGTCGACGAACGTTGTTTTTCTTCCTTTTTTTCTCCTTCCCCTTGTCAATCTTTCATGCATTCGCAAGCGATGATCAACCCGCGTAGTCGCAACTGAGACTCCAGCTTCTCGTTGTTGCTGCTGCTGCTGCAGCCACTGGTCTTGATTCGTATTGAAATTTTCGATGAGTCGGTTGGTGCAGCTCTTTATTAGTGGGTGATTTTTATCTTTTTTTGTCGACGCTTCATCAACTATAGCCCCATGGGTTTTTCCTAAAAAGTCCAACATGGGCATAGCTGACGAGCTCGAACCGGCTTTAGTGTCGAAAGCCGATAAAGAGCAATTAGCAAAAGATAATTTTCCGAATAGGGCCTTCTTCACGATCGTCATGAAATTCGACTTCCCCTCGTTACCTTTCACTCCGACCAGTATGGTTATCGTTTTTTTCAGCATGTTGTAGGAAGCCTGATTGATAGTGTACAATAAATGATGCATAAATTCATTATCCATGGTGCTAAGAAGGTTTCCGTAGCCGACGAAGGTCATCAGGTGCTTAAGCACGTATAGATACATTTTGTTCTTTTCGATTAACTTATACAGTCTATAAACGGGGTTTGATGATGGCGATTCGTCGACCGCCGCCGCCGCCGCTTCTTCTCCTCCGGCGAGTTCTTTTATGGCGTAAAATATGGTATCTATCAGCTCTTTTTCGCTCATGCTCTCCTTCGAAATCTTGCCGTTTACGTGAAGGAAAACGAAGACGTTTAAGCCTTGGAATGCCGTATTCGCGTTCAGAAGATTATGAAGCATTAAGATGATCTCGTCGAAGTTCAACGAAATATCGTGAATGAGCGCCAATTTCTCAACCGATATTTCGTTTGATATCACCTTCGAGGTCGTCGCGAAAAGTTCGTTTTCGCATCCGCAAATCAAGTACCCCCCTTCGGCTTCTAAAACGTTCGGCCGATAAGACACTAGAGTCGAACCGCCGTCCGGTCCGCCGGTGAAATCTTCATTTTTCGTCACGAACAGTTTCTTCACCGGTCCGGCGAACGGTTGGTTATGATGTTGGTTAAACGCGTTCGCCAACACGCTGGAAAAAGTATACGTCGACAGCTCGGCGTATCTTTTTATATCGGTATTGAATTCGTATTTAGTATTTTCTTTCCGATGCTCTTCTTCCCCCGAGAGTAAATATTTCGATATATTGCGCGACAAACCTGGCAAAAAATGTTCTTTGTGCGCGTGGAAATCGTATCGCAACAATATCTGATTTTCGGGTGACAATTCTTCTTTCGAAAATCTCGGATCCTCCCCGACTTTGTTAAGATCGTAATTTCGGGTATCGTCGCCGCTGCCGCTGCCACCTCCGTCGTCTTTGGGTTCGCCATCGTCGTTGTCGGCGTAGTTGACATTCCCACGGTGGTATTTATCATCGTCTTTCGACGTCTCTTCGTCGTCGCTCTCTAGACCCCATCTTTCATTCGCATAGAAATTTTTAGGTTTCTCCTTTTCCATTTTCCTGCTCAAAATATTTCGTATTTTAACGATGTTAATAATACCATCCATGATTCTATTTTTATCCAAGGGTTGGAGTAGTATATCCAAGCGATAAAAATTGATATTCTGCGTAGAGTAGAATTGTTTTTTTACGTACGCCGATTTGATTTCTATTTCGTCGAATTGAGATGGGTTCTCCAATTCCGGATCGGAGAGAATTTCGCACCTTATTCGTTTTATTTTATTCGCAGATGCAAGATGCTGGCGATAATTCGGGTCCAGCGTTAAAACGTTGTGAGAATTTTGAACGACCAACACGTCCTGGCGACGATTATCTCTCTTGGATACTTTTATGGCGGCCTTACTTTTATTGGTTCTACACAAATAGACCGTGACCGTTTTCATTTTAAAAGTATAACTCAAACTTTTTAAATTATCGCGCATCGCGTTATAGACTCGTAGAGCTCGGTATTTCTCATTGATATCGCTCGGCGAGCTGATATTTTCGACGTTGTGGTCGTTTAGGTCGTGGATCTCGGAACTTTCGAGGAGCGACTGTTTCACCGGGGGGTATCTGATATATATTCTATTTTTCCCTAAAACTTTCTTTGCGTTTTCGTTTTTCGTTTCGCGCAAAGTTCCGAATAACATAGGCTTTTCCAAGTCTATACTCACGGTCATAAGCGAGAGAAACTTCTGGTTGAGAAAATCTATAACGTATCTTAGATCGACGTACGTAATCGCTTTAAAATATTCCACGATCTCGACCGGCCCCAAAGTGGAAAGGTAAAATGACGGGACGTAGAAGACGCTCTCTTCTTCGTCGTTGTCGAACACTTGCTTATAGCCCGGCGTTTTATTACTCGTGTTGTCGATAATCGTTCGTTTCCCGTACATATTTTTGAACTTTTCCGAGTGTAAGCCGCTCCCGAAATCTTCGCTCACATTGGTTTTGGAACCCTCTTCCACCCGATATTTCTCCTTATCGTTATTACTCTCGGGGTATTTTCTATTATTCGCCGTCGACAACGACTGGCGGAAAGATATAAATTGCATTTTCTTCCCGTCGTCGTTCTCTCCTTCTTCATTTACGATGCTGTTCAAAATGCTAAACTTAGTCTTTGTGTTTCTATCGTTGTCATCTTTTCCAATTTTCGCTTTATAGAATTGGTCCAATATATATTTGTCGACGATGGTCATTTCATCCGACGATGACGGAAACATAAACTCAAAAACGCCATCGTCTTTTTTTATATCGCTGAATAAATCGCTCCTTTTGTTCAGTATTTTAAATAATGACGGCGAAGAATCGTTGTTACCAAAAGTTGAAGAATGACGACGTTTTTTCGGTTGGTTCTAGCTGACGAAGAATGAATTCCTCTACTTTGTCGACGAAATCGTTCCACATGATAATTTCCGCTTTCTCTTTCTTTTCCGCGGGTAATTCCATTTTCCAAAATTTAGGTGGAGGCTCGTAATACACGCCGCGGGGACCTCGTTCCCAAAACAATTTCTGCCTCTTTCTTTCTTTTTGGTCAAATCGTTTTTTCATTCGATCTTTGTGATCTTCCATCTCCTTTTTCAAAGCGCTTAAAAATTCCTCAGAATCGAAATTCGGGATTATTCTTAAATTTTTTCGAATAGTTTTAATCCTATTGATAACTCTCTCGTTAACCGAATATTCGTCGTCGTCGTCGTCGACATTCCGTAAATTATCGTTGGTGGTATCGGCATTATCATCCACATCATTATCATCGTCGTCGTTCTTCAATCCCAAGCTCGGGGCGCGTCCGTCCAGTACGATCGACACCAAGTGCGAAAAACAATTTTTGGCATCGTATTTGTGACAATACTCCGCGCACAGCTTGTAAAACAAGAGTGGAATAAATTTCCGTTTCGCGATTTGAGCACCGAGTATCGGGGTGGTGTAGTCCTTCACGAATTTCATCCAGCCCTCGTTAATTTCGTGCCGACAAAAGCTATCTACGTCCAACGACCTTTTGAATTGGACGGCTCTCTCTTTCGAAAAATATATGAATCCAAAAACTTTGGCCTTTAAAACGTTAACGAGGGCTTCTAAATCGTTAGTTTCCTTTTCAACCGATAATTCCTTGACCTCTGAGAAATTAATTACGGTGTTCCAGACCTGGAGCAGAGAATTAAAATTTCTTTCTAAAATTTTCCTTAACGACGTTAGCACGGACACGTGTTCCATTCTGACGTAGTTGAAAATCCAACTCCAATATAAGCAAAAATAAATAAAGCATGAAAATTCGTATTTAATTTTCTTTTCTTCGTAAGCGGCAGCAGGACCGGGAGAAATAGCAGCGGCGGCAGCGGTGGAGGCGGCGGTGGAGGCGTTTTTTTCTTCCTCTCTTTTCTTCGGAAAATTTTTCCCCAAGAAGGCGTCATTAACGACGAATTCTCTAATAGCTTCTTTATCTTTCGATTTATTCATTTTAAATTTATCATACATTTCTCGAAAGAGCTGATGGTCCCTGAAACAACCGCCGTCCTCGAGCTTTTCTTTTAGCCCGGCAAAAATACCTCGAAGACGGAGGTATGTGATGACGATTTTTCCGGAAAAAGTGAGAAACGAAAAAATGTCGGTCCTGGAGGTTTCTTCGCACAGGAAAAATATTTGTTCGTTCCAGTCGATCTCGCTCAATATTATAGGGTAAAACTGCCTCTGCATTTTCAAATACAAGTTATCCATTCCCGCGACCAACTTTCTTCTTTCTAACAAACTCTCGCTTTCGCTTTCGGATATATGATCCTGACTTATTTCCATCGCCTTCCAGGATTCGTGTACTGTTTCTCCTTCTTTGGCGGGGCCTTCCTTCACATCTTGGAATTTATTCATCGTTTCCGCGATAGCCATTAAATCGGGAACTTCCTCTTTCCTACCGGAAGCAATATCGTTAAAACCGCCAATCGCCTCGAAAGATTTGTCTAGACGTTCGTAAAATCCGCTTACATTGACGACCATTTGATTAAGATCTAATGCAGAAAGTGTCTTTTCTTCGAACAAGATCGCACACGTTATTTGAAAATACCGTTGTTCATAATCGAAATCTCCGTGTAGGTGTTCATCGGTCCCGTGTATGACGCTCAAAATTTCGTATAGGTTAGGTCTTTCGGATACCTTTCGATGTTGATAACATCTTAATTCTTCCAGCAATTTCGTTACTAGCCTGGGGTTTAATTTTTCCGTCGTTGCCTCTAACTCTTTGCTCATTCGATTCTTCGTTGACGTTTTACCATTGTCGGAATCGAAAGATTCATCTTCGTCCTCGTCATCGTCTGCCTTTTTCGTGAATCCGATGTAGTGGGAAACGTCGGAAAGCGAAAGCATATCGTTGTAGCAAATATTGTAATTCAGCCCCTCGAGGAGATTCATTAGGGACGCGTTACGTTCTAAGGTAAGTAATTTGGGGCTTTCCCTGTGTATTCCGCAATTAAATAACATATCGGGCCAAATTTTTTCCACGCCAATCAGCTGTAAATATAGCGATAAATTAAACGGAACGCAAAAATGTTCTTTAATGATTTTGACGGATGCGATCCCTTCGCACATTTTAAAGGATGGAAACATGTTTTGAATTACCGAAACGAATTCTCTGGAACGAAAATCGCTCAAGTGACAAGACGAAAGAGGGTGATTTATGTAACAATATTCGTTTCGTTCTCCAACCCCGAGATCGTAAATTTCTTTTAGATTTTTGGAAAGAGTTGTTTTAAATTTTGTATCAAGGCACGATTTGCAAATTTTTTTCACCCGGAAGCGGTTGACTACGTATTCGTCGAAAAATATTCTCAGATCATTACAACGATCGAAATATATTTTGTGTCTTTGATTTCGGTTTAACGATGAATATGACAAATCTCCATTGAAAACATAGCCATTACTTTCCATCAACCGTAGATATAGCTTGGGGTTATTCACGATGTTATAAAGGACGCAAAACCTATTGGCCAATATCAAATTCAATTGAGACAGCGACGTGACATCAGGATCGAATGAGGGGTTGATGATATACCTGCTAGTTTTCATCTGAGAAATATACATTTCTTGAGATCTATCGTTTTCTCCATCCGGTTTATCACCACCTTGAGATTGAGCCCCCGCGCTTTCTTCTACTTCCTCCCGTTCATCTACTTCTCTTTCATCATCATCGTGGTGATGGTCGTCATCGTCGTCGTGATCAATCCCGCTTCTTGCTCTGCCCTTGCCTCCTCTCCTTTTAGACGATTCTCCTTCAGAGGTCGTTTTTTTCTTACCTTTCTTATCCTTATTATTCTTTTTGCTCTCGAGAAACTTTTCTTCATCGGATAATATTTTGTTAAAGATTTCGTAGCCTTTTTTCTCATCTTTACCTTCTCGGTATAAGCAAATATTATTTTCTTTATTGGTTAATAAGAAGGCGCCGTAGCAACATATTAGCTCAAAATCAATGAGGGTTTTTTGCAAGATGAACTCGTTTCCCAGCACCCGTTTAATTTTGAAAAAGAATTCCAAGTCCCAGCGCTCGTCCGATTTATCATTTTGCATGATTTTCGACTTCTTTAGGAAATCAATTTTTTTTACCAACTGGTCAAACGTCTCTCTCGAATAAATACCAAAGTTGGTATAAATAGAATTGGGGAAGAGAAGAAGAATGTGACGTTCTCTTTCTACGTTCGTTTTAGAAGGTAACCTCCGTTCTATTTCTTCATCCGCGATAGAATCCTTATCGACTGCCAATATTTCGTAATCACCAAAGTTACTAATTTTTTTTTTTGTTTTTTGGCGGAGAATGTTAAGGTCACCATCGTCGTCGTCAACGTCTACGGCGGCGCCGGCGGCCTTACTTTTGTTTCCGATCCCGCTATTCACGTCGTCGTCCCTACGAGCACTCTCCTGACTGTTCTCTTCTTGAACGTTCTCGTCGCGATGAGTACTAACCGGTAAATTTTCTTCATCGGCAACGCTTACGGAAGAGCTTTCCGAAGAAATACGTTCGTCCCCTTCAACGTCTACAGCAGCGTTGGCGGCGTCAGTATTATCTTCATTTTCGATCCCGCAATTCGCGTCGTCCCTATGGATGCACTCCCGACAATTCTCTCCTTCATCGGTAACGTTGACGGAAGAGGTTTCCGAAATTATTTCGTCGTCAACGTCTACAGCGGCGGCGTTGGTATTATTCTCGTTTTCGTATTCGATTTCAACTTTTCCGTCGTCCCCATTATTACACCCCAGACTATTCTCTTCTTCAGACTCCTCGGCGCGAGGAGTAGTAGTGATCTCGTCATCGTCGATATCGCCGATGGAAGGGCTAGATGCCGATATGCTCTCATCTTCTGCTACCATTTCCGCGTTCGTATTAACTACCGCGCCATCGACCTCTTCCCTAGTGGAGATACCGGATTTCGACGTAATAACATTATCGTTTCCATCGCCGCCACCACCACCGCCGGGAATTTTTTTGTTGATCAAAAACACGGGAACGTACGGGCTCCCCCCGGGTTTACTATTCAAAGGAAGCATTACGTTAGTGGTTCCTGTTTTATCGAATTTGATAAACCGATTGCCTTTCGCACAAGATTCAATGGCCGCCTCGATTTTTTCGTAGCACCGTAGAAAATTCTGAAGGGAAAAGAGGTAGTTGTTATTGCTACTACCTTTGATATAGAACACGATCTTTAGACCCTCGAGGTTGTATTTCGTTAAAAAGTAGAAACCAAAGTACTGGTTGCCGTATTGTTCTTTCATATTTTTCTGGCTATAGTTTTGATAATTCACGGGCGATAAATCTTCTATTTGATCGATCACCGGTACGAGCCTATGGAAATTAATTTTTTTTTCTGGTGGCTCTTCGAAAAATTTCATTTCGGTGTTGTATTGGTTAAAAAACTTCTCGTACTTCTGCTCTGATTCAGTAAAACATATTTCTTCCAAAACGGTTGAGCTAGAATCGCAGATCGGTTTCAGTTTTTGGTTCAATTCGTTAGCCAATTCGCAGAAGGTATCGAAAACATTCGCCTCCCACTCCTCTTCCATTAGCTCCTCCATTCCCGCGCGTTCTCTTTTCTTCAAAAAATCGAATTCCCAGAAATAGGTTCCGTTGAACATCAAGCAGAGTCTTTTGTCAATTTTCACGCAGGTATTGGCTACGGGAGTAAAATCGGGGGATTTTGCTAACGACTTTAAGGAATAAATTATTTTCGCTTGCCCTTCGTCCGTGCAATTGTTGTCGTATTCATTCGAATGAATTTTCAAAATTCCAGAGTTCTCTTGCCTCGCGATGGAAATACATTTCAAAGGAACGTGCTCGCGGTTGTCGTTAATACGCTTGGCGAAATCGTTTGTAATTTTTGAAAGGATGTTCGCAGATGGGTTCGAGAGTTTTTTCTTCTCGCGGTCGTCGATATTACGGTTGGCGTGATCTTCTGTAAATTCCGAAGGGTTGTTCGCAGATTTTTCCGTGAATTTACCTTTCTCGCGGAGCTCAATTGTATAGGCGTGTCTCGAGTTGATTTTAGTTTCCATTGTTCTTAGCTTCTTCATACGTCAATCGCGTTTGATTGTTTATGTAGAACTAATTTTCAGGATCTGAAAATGCCTTCTTTTATATCAAAAATTTGATGGCTTTATTATTTTATTTATTATTCTATATAATTAAAAAATAAAAAAGGAATTTTATTCATTAAAAAGAAAAAGAAAAATTTGAATTAACCTTTAATATTTATCATTTTTAAAACGTAATACGTCGCTTGTTGTTTTTTTTACGACGGCGGGCCTCGTTGCGCGCGCTTTTTACGAACGGAATCTTGATCGAAGTCTTTTATCGATCGTACGTAGGTCAGTCAATGTCGTCGCGCGCGACATAGATACTTAATCGTTAAATTTTTAGGCGCTCCGCTCCTAATATTAGACGAGACGCCTAGACACGGCGATGTTTACGAAATCTCGAATTCCTTTACCGATCTCGAGTCTCTTATTTCGCCGTGGCCAGTCGCTGTCGTCAAAAGCCTCGCGTTCACACACCGCCGTTCACGAACGGAAGTTCAATATTTTTTTTACCGATCGTATGTAGGTCAGTTCATGTCATTGCGCTTGACTTGGATAATTAAAAATTAAATTTTTTTAATTCATCCTAGTATTAGGCGCGACGAGTAGACACGGCAATGTTAGAAAACCTGGTATTATTTTATCAATGTCGAGTTTCTTATTTCGTGGCAGCCAGTCGCTATCCTCGTCGCGCGCGACGCGGTGCACGATGAGAGGAGATATATAAGGTGGTGTGCTATTATATATTTCCTGAAAAACTAAAAAAACATTCTCTTTTTCTTAAAGAAAATTTGTCTTCTGAAGAATTGTTTTAATGTAAGATTAGGGGAAATAAATATACACCTTTTCTTTGACGTTTTATTTAAAATAACCAAAAAATGTCAAAATTTCTGCAATATTATTAAAAAAACTATATTTTAAATTAGTGAAAAATAAAAATGAGGTCTATACAATTCATCGTGTACGTAAGTTAAATCCGAGTAAAAAGTCTTCACTTTGTTCATTTCGCTCGTGAATTGATCTTCTAGAAAGTCTCGAGGAAAAAAATTCCCCGTCGACATTTTAAGATAAGTCGCGGAAACGAACTTCAACGATGTCATCCTTAATAAATCAACGTAATAGTCGATGCGCTGATGCATTTCAATCGATCTTTTCTGGACGTCACTATAATCTTTCTTCCCCTTATTCCAACTATCGTCATTTAATTTTTGCAAAACATCGACGATTTCGTGTTTTAAATCCCTAATTCCCACCGCTTTCACTGGTGCTTCAGATTTTCTCTCATCGTTCTTCCTTTGCGTACGAGAGCGTGACCTTTTTTGGCCTCTGCTTATCATCGTTAACTTAGCTCTTTTGGGTTGCGAGGATCCTCCCGCTGAATCTTCCCGAGTTTCGTCGAACGATAAGTGAGGAATTCCGTGATCTGAAATATCTCGCATTATAATTTCTTGAATGGTCGTTTTAAACTCATTCGATGCCTTTATGAAGTCCACTTTACTTTCCATATTTATGCTTTTGGATAAAATGCACAGCTTTAAAAACGCCAACAGGGCCATATCACCTACATTGCAAAATTTGCGCTCGCCGTTTTTGGTTTTCTTCATGAACGACAGCAGATTGAATGGTGAATGTTGGGCGTAGATTTCGAAAAATTCCTTCTTATTTTCTAACATTTTATTCGTTTTTTCCACTTTGGGAAATACGAACAAGCCTCCATTTTCTTGTAACAATTTAGTTTTTAACCAGTTTACGGTAGACTTCGATTCCTCTAAAATTAATTTCAGGTCTTGAAAATTTGACGATACGACTGGTTCCGATTGAAACTTCGTCGCTGAAGGAAATAATCCTTCGTCGAAGGAAAAATTAAACCAGCAGCTGTCGGTGCTATTATCAGAAATTGTCGCTTGCGAAAGAAAACTATTCCACTCGGTATCAGAACGCTCACCTCCAGCGTTTCTTTTCAATTTATAACTAGCCACGGGATTTATTCCCAATAAAAATAAAATCGATGAGGGAAGTCCGAGAACGTGCGGTGCTGGCAATTTATCCTTAAAATGTACCCCTAAAATTAAATCGAAAACGTCGTTGTAGGATAATTCATTTATTCTTTTCCAATTGAGACCGTAGACCAATCCGAGAAAGATTTCGATGACTATCAAACATTTCCGACGCATTTCCTCTTTCGGACGAGTTGAAGTCGCTTTATCGATTACGTTCAAGCTATTTTTTAACGCATTGAAAATCGATGAGCTCATTAATGGGAAAACTGGGGATTTCACTAGATTATTTTCGTGGGGCCTTTTTCCAAGTAATTTAAAACCATTAATGTTATTCTCCTCACTAAACACCATGCGAGTAAATAAACATTTAAGAACGTCGTCCCTCAGCAGCTGAGCCATACAGGAATTTTGGAATATCTTTAACACTTTAACGTAGTCATTCGGATTAATGTAGAACGATAGAAGGAAAAAATATAGCTTGAGCGAAAAATAATTCAAAGGGGACGTGGATAGTAATTCGCAATTTGGATTAATCAAAAACAAAACGGCATTAAAAATAAACAAATCAGTGTAAATATTCACTATGTTATGCTCTCTGTATTTCGCGCAACTCCCATCATTTCCTTTCTTAACCAATTGTGAAGCCATTTTTCTAATTTTTTCTTCTACGTTTATTACCATCGCTTGCTCTGTGTTGGGTTTTTCGGACCGACACGATGTTGAAATTTCCCGAAGGCAACTGTGAATTATTTGACTCCGAGTGATTGGAATATTGTTCAACTTAATACTTCTTTTCCTTTCTTCCGAGCTTAATTTTTTGTATTCCTCCTCAGTAAAATTTTTGAAATTAAATTCGCAGCCGATGTTCTCCGATTCCGATGGTCTTGGAATTATTAAATATAGAGATGTGTCTTCCTTTTCTTCTTGATCGTAAATTTCGTCTGAAAAAGACGACTTAAATATATCAGCGTTTCTGTAAGATTTTTCGAGATCGCGTTTTTCTCTTTTAAAATAACCTCTTTCTTTTACGTTATTGAGAAACACTTCTTCATTCTCAGAATATGAAAAATATTCTCCTTCTCTTTCGTTATCTCGCAACATGAGCAACGATCGTTCTACTGCTAAATTTAAAATCTGAATTTTATTTTCCAAAATAAATTTTTTTGTCTCTGTGTCGTGTCTGTAAAAAAGATAACACTCTCGTTTCACTCTTTCCCGACGTTGTTCTTTAGAAAGGTACTTCCAATAGATTTCATCGCGATGAGTTATATTGACATCGTTTTCTATCGTCCTCCAATTATTCGAGAAAAACAAACTATTGAAATCAATTTGGCGATTGTTTTTTTTTAAATGTAAGATTTTTTGTCGTTTTTTACAGTCGTCGCCTCGCACATATGTCGAATATTTTTTAATTAGGTTGTCTATTTCTTCAATGTGATCCTTGTTAGTAGGAACCCGTTGTTGATTTGAATTTAGGGCGGCGGCGGATGCGACGGTGGCGTCAGTCACTAGGTTTATCTTTTCCATCGTTCTTATAACTAAAATAATTTGGTAGATTCGATCACTTTTATTAACTCATTTTAAACGATATTCTTTTTTTTATATTATTAATAAAAGAAATAAAGTTTTTAAAAATATATATTTTATTGTCATCATTGAATTTTATATTCTGCGTTCCTACGGGTTGAAGGTGTGTAGTGGATTAGGGATCGGTGTCTATCCCTCCGGGCTCCCCTTTTTTTTTAAAAAAAGGGTTATGCGATCGTCTTCAAAATCTCTCTTCAGATTTGTCAGCTTTTATACGAGGTCCGAACAACTGGGTTATTCATGCGATTCTCCTCTCCGGCAAACCGAACGAACTGATGATGATTCCCATATATGCGATGATTCTACGAGGGCGAATTCCGAAGAAGAGTTGTCAGTTTATTTCGGAAGCGGTGCTGAGTGCACGTGTTTTATAACTCTCTCTCTCTCAAGAAAGGCGATTCGGGGGTCCATAGGATGCTGGACTAAGGGAGAAGGCGTCGTCGAACGGTCGTGAAAGAGACTAGCGAACGGAGCATCGAAACGGTAAGGTTGTTAATATTTTTATAAGTGTTATATAAAAAAAATCAAATATTGACAAAAACTAATGAAAGGCGCGCCACCGCCTTATAATCAAAAATGAAAATTATGCGGTAAAAGGTAAATTAATATTGACATTTTTTTTAAAAGATGGTGATTGAAATTAGCGCACATAAAAATTGAAAATTACCAACCTTCTTCAAGGAGCTCGCCCATCGCGAAACGCGATGGTTATATGAGGGCTAATTCCGAAGAAGAAGAGTCAGTTTATTTTGGAAGCGGTGCTGAGCGGACGTGTTTTATAACTCTCTCTGAAGAAAAACGCTTTAGCGGTTCATAGGATGCTGGACGAAGGGAGAAGGCGTCGTCGAACGGTCGTGAAAGAGACTCGCGAACAGAGCACCGAAACGGTAAGGTTGTAAATAATTTTATTAATGTTATATAAAAAAGTCATTTACTGACAAAAACAAATGAAAAGCATGACGCCTCCCCGTATTTAAAAGCGGTAATAAGTAAAATTACATATAATTTTTTTTAAAGATTTTGATTGAAAATGGCTCGAAAAAAAAGTTGAAAATTTTTATCAGTCGATCTATCTTGTCCAACGAGTTCACCCATCGCCCTCGTGAAGCGCGTTGACTAAGCAAAAATCCGAAAGATAAGTCAGTGATGAGCGGACGTGTTTTATAATTCTCTCTCAAGAAAGGCGCTTCAGCGGCCCATAGAATGTTGGACGAATGGAGAAGACGCGGTGGAAAAAAATCGCAACGATTTCGTCGTGGTGTTCTATTTTATTAAATCTTCGCCTCGGGTGAGTTTTTTAAAAAGTTTCTCTTAAATTTTAGATTTAAAAATTATTTAAGTAATCTATTATTAAAAATAAACAAATTTTGGAAACGGTGCTGAGCGGACGTGTTTTATAATTCTCTCTCGAGAAAGGCGCGCAACCGCCTCTCATATCCATAAATGAAAATTATGCAGTAATATGTAAATTTATATATATTTTTTTTAAAGATCGTGATTGAAATTGGCGGCAAAAAAAATTGAAACTTATCAGTTGAGTCTATCTTCTTCAACGAGTTCGCTCATCGCCCTCGTCAAACGCGACGACTATACGAGGGAGAATTCCGAAGAAGAAGATTCAGTTTATTTTGGAAGTGGTGCTGACTGGAAGTGATCTATAATTCTCTCAAGAAAGGCGCTTCAGCGGGCATAGGATGTTGGACGAATGGAGAAGGCGCGGTGAAATATATTAGCAACGATTTCGTCGTGGCATTCCATTTTAGGAAATCTTCGCCTTGGGTGAGTTTTTTTTTAAAGTTTTTCTTAAATTTTAGATTTAAAAATTATTTAAGTAAAATCTGTTATTATTAATAAACAAATTTAGGAAATGGTGCTGAGCGAATGTGTTTTATAATTCTTTTTCGAGAAAGACGGGCCGCTGCCCATATTCAAAATTGAAAATTTTGCCGTAATAAGTAAATTTATACAATTATATTTTTTTTAAGATCGTGATTGAAATTGCCGCCAAAAAAAATTGAAACTTATCAGTCGAGTCTATCTTCTTCAACGAGTTCGCTCATTGCCCTCGTGAAACGCGACGAATATACGAGGGCGAATTCCGAAGAAGAAGAATCAGTTTATTTTCGAAGTGGTGCTGAGCGGACGTGTTTTAAATTCTCTCTCAAGAAAGGCGCTTCGGCGACCCATTGGATGTTGGACGAATGGACGTTCGCGCTTCCGAATAACGAGGATAACGCTCGTCGTCGATCGGTCGTGAAAAAGGCTCGGGAGGAGCACAGAAACGGTAAGGTTTTAAATAATTCAATAAATGTTATATAAAAGTCATTTACTGAAAAAATTATTCAATGGCGTGTCGCCTCCCTCATATTTAAAAATTAAAATTATGCTGTAATAAGTTAATTTATATAATTTTTTTTAAAAGATTGTGATTGAAAAAGACACCAAGGAAAATTGAAAATTATCAGTCGATTCTATCTTCTTCAACGAGTTCGCCCATCGCCCTCGTGAAGCGCGATGACTAAGGGCAAATTCCGATGAAGATGAGTCAGTGTATTTTGGAAGCGGTGCTGAGCGGACGTGTTTTATAATTCTCTTTTGAGAAAGGCGCTTCGGCTGCCCATGGGATGATGGACGAATGGACACAGACATGTAGTTTTCTCGGTACGGTTACATGGCTCTTCATAAGCCTTGAAAAAAAAGCCGTTTTCCGCCATAAAACTAAAGGCGCGTCGCCGCCATAAGTGTGAAAAGTAAAGTTTCCAATTAGTTATAAATTCAATATATATATAATGATATATATCATATATATATACATATAGTAATATATATATGATTTTGTATTTGAATTTCATAACGTTGAAAAAAGTAGTTTCCCGCCAAAAACTATATGCGCGCCGCCGCCCTAAATGCGAGTCAGTTTACTTTGGAAGTGGTAGTGAGCGGACGTGTTTTATAATTCTCTCTGAAGAATGGCGTTTCGGCGGCCATTAGGATGCTGGACGAAAGGAGAAGGCGCGGTGAGAAAAAAAGGCAACGATTACGTCGTGGCATTCTATTTTAGGAAATCTTTGCCTCGGGTAAGTTTTTTTAGGTTTCTCTTTGAATTTAGATTTAAAAATTATTTAAGTATAATATGTTACCTTGTAAAAAGTCGTTTCCAACCCAAAACTAAAGGCGCTTGCTAAATCTTGAAAAAAAAGTTGTTTCCCGCATAAAATTAAAGGGGCGCCGCCACCCTAAGTGCGAAAAGGAAATTTTCCTATAGTAAGTAAATTTATATATATACTTTTTTTTAATTTCATAAATATTGAAAAAAGTCGTTTCCCGCAAAAAATTAAATGCGGGCCGCATTCTCTGAAGAATGGCGCTTCGGCGGCCCATAGGATGCTGGACGAAGGGAGAAGGCGCGGTGAGAAAAAAAGCCAACGATTACGTCGTGTCGTTCTATTTTAGGAAATCTTCTCCTCGGGTGAGTTTTTTTAAAAGCTTCTCTTAAATTTTAGATTTAAAAATTATTTAAGTTAAATCTATTATTATTAGTTAAAAATTTTGGAAGCGGTGCTTAGCGCACGTGTTTTATAATTCTCTCTCGAGAAACGAGAAAGGTGCCCCTCCACCCCATATGCAAAAATGAAAATTATGCAAGTAATAGTAAATTTATTAAAATTTTTTTTTTAAAGATGTGATTGAGAATTGCGCCGAAATAAAATTGAAAAATTATTCAGACGACGTCAAATCTTCTTCAACAGTTCGATCAGCGCCCTCTTGCAAGCCGCGAATGACTAAGCAAGGGCATTAGAAAAGATGAGTCAGTTTATTTTGGAAGCGGTGCTGAGCGAACGTGGTTTATATCTCTATTAAAAAAGTCGATTCGGCGGTCCACAGGATGCTGAACGAAGGGAGAAGGCGCGGTTAGAAAAAGGAAGGGACGTTACGTCTTGGGCATTCTATTTTAGGATCTTTCGTATCGGGGAAGTTTTTTTTAAAAGTTCTCTTAGATTTTAGAGTTTACAACAATAATTTAAGTAAATCTATTAATATTATTAGTGTTATTATTTATTATATTATTATTATATTATTTTACTATTATTATTATTATTATTATTATTATACTAGTATAAGTCGAAGGTCTAAGTGCAAATTCCGAAAAATAATTCCGACTTAAATTTTTTTGTGAAATAGCTTCTTTGATATTTTTATTTTTTAGCACTTAGTCCTTCGACTTATACTTAACCTTCGACTTATATCAGTTGCCTTCGAAAAGCGTCCTATATTACGGTTTGAGCGTAGTTTGTACAAAAAGTTGTCCCCGATCACGTTAGTCGTTTTTTGGGTTCCCTCCGAAACGTCACTATAATATAGTGTCGCCCTACGGGAATCGCGAAAGTGGCTGAACGCTTTCAAATACCATTTTCTTAAGCTTAAACTATAGTTAAACCGATTATGAGGTCTAATAGTGACGCCGCTTAGGGAACTAATATAAGTCGAAGGTCTAAGTGCAAATTCCGAAAAATAATTTCGACCTAAAAAAATTTTGTGAAATTTCTTCTTTGATATTTTTAATTTTTTTAACACTTAAGACCTTGGGGACTATATTTACTTAGATCCTTCGACTAATATCAGTTGCCTTCGAACGTCCTATAGTCGGGTCTGAAGCGATAGTTTAATATACCTAAAAGGTGTCGGCCAATCACGTTAGGTCCGTTTTTGGTTCCCTTTCGAAACGTCCTATAGTTAGTGTCGCCTTGCGGGAATCGCGAAAGCGGCTGAACGCTTTTAAATACCATTTTCTTAAGCTTAAACTATCGTTAAACCGAATATGACGTCATATAGTGACGCCTATTATTATTATTATTATTATTATTATTATTATTATTATTATTATTATTATTATTATTATTATTATTATTATTATTATTATTATTATTATTATTATTATTATTATTATTATTATTACTTGATTATTATTATTTTATTATTATTATTAATTATTATTTTATTATTATATAAAACATTTCTGAAAAATTAAAGTTTCTCACTCTAATTGCCGTTTATTTTAGAAAATAATTTAGTTTTTATTTTTTTTTTTTAAAAAATTTTTTCCTTTTTTGTTTGAAATTGGCGCGAAAAAAAATTGAAATTATCAGTCGGAGTCCAATCTTCATCAACCAGCTTGCCATGCCTCATGAAGCCCGATGGCTTAAGCAAATGGCGAATTCCGAGAAGAGAGGTCAGCCTTTATTTGGAAGCGGTTGCCTGGAGCGGACGTGTATTTATAATCTCTATCAAAACAGTGCTCGTCAGGCCCATGATGCTGAACGAAAGAGATGACGACGGGTGTGGAAAACAGGCAACGATTACGTCGGCGATTCTATTTTAGGAATCTTCGTTGGTAATTTTTTTTAAATTTTCTCTTAGATTTGCATTAAAATTAATTTAAGTGAATATGAATTCATTATTTATTATGATTAAACATAACTCCAAAATGAATTGCGTGTGAATAAGTAAATTAAATTACTATACAATTCTTTTAAAGTACGTGATTGTAATTGGCGCGACAAAAATTGGAAACTATCAGTCGATCGTCAATCTTCTAAAACGGAGTTCTCCATCGCCTCCCATGAAGCGCGCATGACCTAAGCAAGGGCGAATTCGAAGAGAGGAGTCAGTTTATCTTTGGAAGCGCGTGCTGAGCGACGTGTTTTATAAATCTCTCTCAAGAAAGGCGCTTCGTCGGCGCACAGGATGCTGAACGATGGGAAAAAGCGCGGTGAAAAAAAAAGGCAACTAGAACGTCGTGGCATTCTATTTTAGGAAATCTTTGTCTCAGGTAAGTTTTCCTTTAAAAGTTTCTCGTAGATTTTAGATTTAAAAATAATTTAAGTAAAATTTATTATATAAATGCTTTATAAAAATCGTTTACTGAAAAAACTAATGAAAGGCGAGCCGCCACCCCATATTCAAAAAAGAAAATTATGCAATAATAAGTAAATTTATATAAAAACATTTTTTTAAAGATTGTGATTGAAAAAGGCGCCAAAAAGTTGAAATTTATCAGTCGAGTCTATTTTCTTCAACGAATTCGCCCATCGCCCTCGTGAAACGCGACGACTATACGAGGGTAAATTCCGAAGAAGAAAAGTCGGTTTAGTTTGGAAGTGGTGTTGAGCGGACGTGTTTTATAATTCTCTCAAGAAAGACACTTTGGCGGCCCATAGGATGTTGGACGAAGGGAGAAGGCGTGGTGGAATAAAATTTCAACGATTACGTCGTGGCGTTCTATTTTAGGAAATCTTCGCCTGGGTAAGTTTTTTTTTCAAAGTTTCTCTTAGATTTTAGATTTAAAATTTATTTAAGAAATATCTATCATAATAAACAATTTTTGGAAGCGGTGCTGTGCGAAAGAGGTTTATGTATCTAGGAAGAAAGTCGATTCGGTGGTCCATAGGATGCTGGACGAAGGGAGAAGGCGTCCATTACGTCGTGGCTTACTTTGAAATGCGAGACGCGCTCGCGCTTTCGAATAATGGTAGATCCCGAGTCGTCGTCAAACAGTGGTGCAACAGGCTCGCGAACGGAGCACCGAAACGGTAAGGTTTTTAATAATTTTTATTATAAATGTTATGTGTATAAAAGTCGTTTATTGAAAAAATTAGTCAAAGGCGCATCGCCGCCCCATATTCAATATTGAAAAGTATGCAGTAATAAGTAAATTTATATAAAAATGTTTTTTTTAAAGATTGTGATTGAAAAAGTCGCCAAAAAAGTTGAAATTTATCAGTCGAGTCTATCTTCTTCAACGAGTTCGCCAGTCGCCTTCGTGAAACGCGACGACTATACGAGAGAGATTTTCCGAAAAAGAAGTCAGTTTATTTTGGAAGCTGTGCTGAGTGGACGTGTTTTATAATTCTCTCTCCAGAAAGGCGCAACGGCCATCCATTGGATGCTTGACAAAGGGAGAAGCCGCCGTGAGAACAAAATGGCAACGATTACGTCGTGGCGTTCTATTTTAGGAAATCTTTGCCTGGGTAAGTTTTTTTTAAAACTTTCTCTTAGATATTAGATTTAAAATTTATTTAAGAAAAATCTATTATTATAATAAACAAATTTTTGAAGTGGTGCTGAGCGAACGCGGTTTATGTCTCTATTAAGAAAGTCGATTCGGTAGTCCATATGATGTTGGACGAAGGGAGAAGGCGTCCATTACGTCGTGGCTTACTTTGAATGCCAGACGCGCTCGCGCTTCCGAATAATGGTAGATCCCGCGTCGTCGTCGAACAGTGGTGCAACAGGCTCGCGAACGAAGCAACGAAATGGTAAGTTTTTAACTATTTTTTATAAATGTTATATATATAAAAGTCGTTTATTGAAAAAACTAATGAAAGGCGCGTCGCCTCCCCATATTCAAAAATAAAAAGTTTGCAGTAATAAGTAAATTTATATAAAAATGTTTTTTTTAAGAATGTGATTGAAAAGGGCGGCAAAAAAATGAAATTTATCATTCGAGTCTACGTTCTTCAACGAGTTCGCCCATCGCCTTCGTGAAACGCGACGACTATACGAGGGAAATTTTCCGAAAAAGAAGAGTCAGTTTATTTTGGAAGTGGTGCTGAGCTGACGTGTTTTATAATTCTCTCTCAACAAAGGAGCATCGGCGTCGTCGTCGAACGGTATGGAAAAAGGCTCGCAAACGGAGCACCGAAACGGTAAGGTTGTGAATAATTTTTACAAATGTTATATAAAGTTCGTTTATTGAAAAAACTAATAATGAAATATGCGCCGGCGCCCGATATTCAAAAATTAAAATTATGCAGTAATAAGTAAATTTATATAAATTTTTTTTTTAAAGATCGTAATTGAAATTGGCACCAAAAAAGCTGAAAATTGTCAGCCGAGTCTACCTTCTTCAACAAGTTCTCCATCGCCCTCATAAAACGCGATGACTATACAAGGGCGAATTCCGAAGAATATGAGTAAGTTTTTTTTGGAAGCAGTACTGAGCGGACGTGTTTTGTAACTCTCTCTTCTCAAGAAAGACGCTTTGGCTGCCCGTGGGATGCAGGAAGAAGGGAGAAGGCGTGGTAAGAAAAAAAGGGCAACGATTACGTCGAGGCATTCTATTTTAGGAAATCTTCGTCTCGGGTAAGTTTTTTTAAAGGTTTCTCTTAGATTTTAGATTTAAAAATAATTTAAGTGAAATCTTCTATAATTAAAATAAACATAATTTAAAAATAAAAATTTCTCGGTAATAAGTAAATTTAATTATATAATAATTTCTTTTAAAGATCATGATTAAAATTGGCGCGAACAAAAATTGAAAATCAAAAAGTCGATTCCCGCCATAAACTAAAAGCGCGCAGCCGCCCTAACTGTAAGTCAGTTTATTTTGGACGTGGTGGTGAGTGGACGAGCTTTATAATTCTCTTTGAAGAAAGGCGCTTCGGCGGAACATAGGGTAAGTTTTTTTTAAAGTTTGTTTTAGAATTTAGATTTGAAAATTATTTAGGTAAAATCAGTTATCCAGAAAAAAGTCGTTTCCCTCCAAAAACTAAAAGCGTGCCCCAACCCCTAAGTGCGAGAATGAAAGTTATCAATTAATAAGTAAATTTATATAAATTTTTTAAATTTCATAAATATTGAATAAATTCGTTTCCCGCAAAAACTAAAGGCGCCACCTCCATAAATGCGAGTCAGTTTATTTTGGAAGCAGTGCTGATCGGACGTGTTTTATAATTCTCTCTTAAGAAAGGAGCTTCGGCAGCCATAAGATGTTGGAATAAGGTAGAAGGCAAGATGAGAAAAAAAAAACCTGGGAACGATAAAAGCCATTACGTGGTTGGTGCTATTTTACGGAAAATATTCGTCTCGGAGAATTTTTTTAATTAATGTTTCTTTTAAAATTGTTAGATTAAAAATTGATTTAATGTAATGTAAATGCATCCTGCTATCTTAACGTTATTACTTACCGCCAAAAATGACTAGCATCACGGCGTTCGCCACCTCAGTAGCGAGAAATGAAACAACCTTCATAATACAAATAAGTAGAAACCCTCTATTTCATCAATATACTTTCTTTTAACTTTTCCATTAACTATTGAATTTAAATTCGTTCCGTCAAAAAACTTAATGGCGCAGAGCCTTCTCTAATGCGAGAGTCAAGTTACTTTTGAAGCAGTTGAACGAGCGCACGTGTTTTTATAATTCTCTTAAGAAAGGCGCCTCGGCAGCCCTAGGATGTTGAAAAAACAAGCATCAAGGTAGAGGCCACAGGTGAGAAAAATAAAAGGCAACGCATTAAAAGCATTACAGTAGGTGGTGGTATCTATTTTAAGGAAAATCGTCGAATTTCGGAGTATTTTTTTAAAGTTCTTTTATAATTTTTTTCATTAAAAATTATCTTAAAGTAAAATCTGTTCATCATTTGAGAAAAAAGTCATTTCCCGACAAAAAAACTAAAGCTCGTAGCCCCCACCCTAAGTGCGAAAATGAAAAAATTATCCAATAATAAGTGAATTTATATATATACGCTAGTTACATATTAATAGTATATAGATATATATTATATATATATATATATATATATATTAACTACACTAATATATATATCCTACTATATACTATTATATATTCTTATAAATAAATATCGATACAAAACATCTCAAGTTTCCAGCCCAAACATAACCATAAACACGTCGCGACAGCGACAAACAACACCAACCATAAAACCATATAACACCTTGTGCGAGTCAAGTATCACTATATTTGCCGAAGATCACAAACGGCACTGGTGACCAAACGACGGACGTGATAATTTACTACTCTCTCTGAAGAGCAAGGCGCCCAGCATATGGCGGCCAGGATGCTGGGGAAGAGAGAAGGCTCCGTGAGAAAAAGAGCAACGTTTACGTCATGGTGTTCTATTTTAGCAAATCTTCGTCCTCTGAGTATTTTTTTAAATTTTCTTTTATAAAAATTTTTTTATTAAAATTATTAAAGAAAATTTTGTATCTTGAAAAAAGTGTTTCCGCCAAACACTAAGTTTGCCCACCACCACTAAGTGGTCGAAAATTAGAAATTATTCCAATAATAAGTGGAATTACTAGTATTATATATATTTTAATTTCATAAATATTGAAAAAAGTCGTTTCCCGCAAAAACTAAAGTCGCTCCCCACCCTAAGTGCGAAAATGAAATTATCCAATAATAAGTGAATTTATATATATATTTTTTAATTTCATAAATATTGAATAAATTCGTTTCCCGCCAAAAATTAAATGCGCGCAGCCGCCCTGACTGTGAGTCAGTTTATTTTGGACGTGGTGGTGAGTGGACGTGTTTTATAATTCTCTTTGAAGAAAGGCGCTTCGGCGGCCCATAGGATGCTGGGCGAAAGGAGAAGGCTCGGTGAGAAAAAAAGAGCAACGTCGTTTACATCGTGGTGTTCTATTGTAGGAAATCTTCGCCTAGGGTAAGTTTTTTTTAAAGTTTCTTTTAGAATTTAGATTTAAAAATTATTTAAGTAAAATCAGTTATCTTGAAAAAAGTCGTTTCCCGCCAAAAACTAAAAGCGCGCCCCAGCCCTAAGTGCGAGAATGAAAATTATCCATTAATAAGTAAATTTATATTATTTTTTTTCAATTTCATATGTATTGAATAAATTCGTTTCCCGCAAAAAACTAAAGGCGTCGCCTCCATAAGTGCGAGTCAGTTTATTTTGAAAGCGGTGCAGAGCGGACGTGTTTTATAATTCTCTCTTAAGAAAGGCGCTTCGGCAGCCCTAGAATGTTGGATTAAGGTAGAAGGCAAGATGAGAAAAAAAAGGCAACGATTAAAAGCATTACGTGGTGGTGTTCTATTTTAGGAAATATTCGTCTCGGAGAATTTTTTTTAAAGTTTCTTTTATAATATTTTAGATTTAAAAATTATTTAAGTAAAATTTGTTATCCTGAAAAAAGTTTTTTCACGCCAAAAACTAAAGGCGCGAACCCACTTTAAGTGCGAAAATGAAAATTATCTAATAATAAGTGAATTTATTTATATATTTCTTTTAATTTCATAAATATTGAATAAACGTAGTGGTGTTCTATTTTACGAAATCTTCGTCTCGGGTAAGTTTTTTTAAAAGTTTCTCTCAAATTTTAGATTTAAAAATTATTTAAATTTAAAAGCTAATATTATCAAGAAATATTTTTGAAAATAATTTTAATTATTTAAAAAATTTCTAAGAACGGGCTCCCTGTCATCGTACGTCCCCGTCGTGGAGCCCGGTAATATCTTGAGATTCCTCCCTCCGAAAGAAACGAGTCTCTGTTACTCGACACAACCAAACGACAAACCAAACGACAAACGTAATACGCTCCACGTTCTCCACCACCACGATCGCGTCGTCGACGACGATACCGATGGCGCAGCACCAGTCGAATTTCTTACTGTAGCATGAACGCATCGGTTGAAGATTTTCGCCGTCACTCGCGCATTGCATTTGTTCATTAGGATGCGTTTCATTGCAGTTCGTTCAATGTGGGCGACCGAGTCCATTGTCCGTCCGTTTATTTTTATTTATTTTATATAAAAGGACCAGGAACCATCGATCGAGGTTGGTTCTCGAGCTCGTTCGAATAATGGCGGATGATCATCGTCTCGATGGCGGGGTATTATTTTTTTTTGTATTCGATTAAAGACAGACACGACAAACACGCGACACGCGACACGCGACACACGATACACGAACGCAGGAGGAGGGGTCGAAGATAGCTAAAACGATGACAAAAAGTTTCGTGGTACGTACGTTCTGCCGTAGTGCCTCACTCTGCTAGCGCGCGCGCTTCTCTTTTTTTCTCTTTGTTTTCTCTTTTACTCTGTTGAAAAACCAGGGAAAGAACGACGATATTTATTTCCGACGGGACGGGATATGGGTAGATAGTATGTAGGCCGTTTAAACGGGCGGGTGGGGGTTTGGAAGTCACCGTCGGAAAGAAATATCGTGGTTCTCTCGTTCGTTCTTTTCATTTTTATTAACGATACGAGAATTTTTTGGTGACTTAAATAAATTCTTCCGTTCGGAGGAAATGATGATGATGATGATGATGAGTGTTGGTATCGGTCGGTGGCGGCGGCGGCGAGTACGGTATTTTTACTCGCTTCTGCTGCTGTTTTTTTTTTAAAGTTTTTGGTAACGCAGTACTGCGGGAATAGGTAGTAGGTTCCCGAACCATTTTACTGTTTTCGTCGCCGCTTTTAGGCACGGCGTTTATTTTAGTTTTTAAGGCATGTTTTTTTAGATTTAAGATTTTTTTTATTTTTTTTTAGATTAGGGACCATATAAACTAACCGTAATAGCAAAGTTTTTTCCACAGTTAATTATGAATGAGAAACCGGGAGCTTTAAAAAACTACGCTGTGAAACGTTCCTTTTCTCGGGGAACGTGGATGGCCTAATGGATAAGGCGACCGGTTACTGTTAACTAAGCGACGCGGAGTCCAGTAAGTATTTCGAACACCGCTGATGGATAGTAAAATCTCATTTGACACCTAAAACACGATAGGTACACACCCACGCTCATATCCAAATATTTATTTCTTCCTCTTTAAATCTATCCAAACCCTTCGACTATTTTTTTCAATCTATTTTGCTGTTCGCTCTTTCGTATTCCTTTATCACCGTATGACGATCGAACGGTTCGGTCTTAGTCTCGATGAATCGATCGGAAAAGTGGAAACGCCGTAGGGGTGCGCATGTCCGAACATTAGGGCGTTCACCCGAAAGCCAAAGTCCAAGTTCCGATTGACGAGAGAAGGTCTTAGAGCGTGGATTTATGTCGGGGCTGGGCGGGTATATAAACTCCTTGGACGGAAGGATACATGCTTTCCAAGATCGCCCCAAAGTTCACAGGTGGGGATAGGACCGTCGCACTGAAAAAGGGGATTCACGAAGAAAAGGATTCGACTAGCCGAGTCGCCTTCGGACGTCATACGGTGTCTTTCCATCATAGCGATTAGATAAATAAACTAAAATTACACGGCGGTAGTCAGTTAGTCCTCGGAGAGATGCCTTCCTTTTCTTTCCGAGGGTGAAAATTTGTCCGAAGCGTTCGAAATAGCGTTAGGTTTGTCTAGCTCTTTAGTGAGTTAGTTCGTTAGTTAGATCTTCGGGTCGATAGTTTTTTTTACCTCTCTCCTATCCTATCCCCAAAAAAACATCGATCCGCGAGCGAGCCCAGTGGTTCGCTCGAACAATGGTTTTTTTCGAATCTGCCCGTACATATCTCGTATTTACGTGATCGATTGCGTATTTATGGTTATATACGGGCGGGTTCCCTTTAAAAAATCCTTTCTCTTCTACTGAAATTTATTTTATTTTTCAAACCTATTCGGTTTACTCACGAACACTTATACCCAAAACACACAGGTTTCGAACGCTGATGACGACAGATGCTCACGGGCTCCCTGTCATCGTAAGTCCCCGTCGTGGAGCCGGTAATATCTTGAGATTCCTCCCAAACAAATCTCAGTCACTCGAACCAACCAACCAAACGACAAACGTAATACGATCGAATAGAGAAAAAAAAATATATCGCGTCGTCGACGACGACGATTCATTCGCCTTATTCGTCTATTTTTCATTACTGTACATGAACGTATCCCAGTGAAGATTTTCGCGTTCGCGCATGCATTTGTTCATTAGGATGCGTTTCATTGCAGAGTTCGTTCAATGGGCGACCGAGTCCATTGTCCGTCCTTTTATTTTTATTTTTTTTATATAAACGAGCCGGGACCAATCGATGGGGGTTGGTTCTCGGACTCGTTCGAATTATGGCGGATGATTCTTGTCTCCATGGCCGGGTAATTTTTTTTTTTTGTATTCGATTAATTAACGACACGACAAACGCTCGACACGCGACACACGATACACGAACGCAGGAGGAGGGGTCGAAGATAGCTAAAGCGATGACAAAAAGTTTGGTACGTACGTTCTGCCGTAGTGCCTCACTCTGCTAGCGCGCGCGCTTCTCTTTTTTTTCTCTTTGTTTTCTCTTTTACTCTGTTGGAAAACCAGGGAAAGAACGACGATATTTATTTCCGACGGGACGGGATATGGGTAGATAGTATTTAGGCCGTTTAAACGGGCGGGTGGGGGTTTGGAAGTCACCGTCGGAAAGAAATATCGTGGTTCTCTCGTTCGTTCTTTTCATTTTTATTAACGATACGAGAATTTTTTGGTGACTTAAATAAATTCTTCCGTTCGGAGGAATGTGATGATGCATGAGTGTTGGCTATCGGGTGGCAGGCGGTGGCAGCGAGTCACGGTAATTTTTTACTCGCTTTTGTGCTGCGGCTATTTTTTTTCTAAGTTTTTGGAACGCAGGTAACTGCGGGAATATGGTATAGGTTCCCGAACCATTTTACTTTTTCCGTGCCGCTTTTTAGCACGTTTTTTTTTTTTTTGTTTTTTAGGCATTTTTTTTTTTGATTTAAGGGTTTTTTTTTTTTTTTTTTAGATTAGGGACCATATAACTAACGTAATATGCAAAGTTTTTTCCACAGGTAATTATGGAATGAGAAAACCGGGAGCTTTAAAAACTACGCTTGAAACGTTCCTTTTCTGGGAACGTGAATGGCGTAGTGGATAAGGCGACCGGTTACTGTTAACTAAGCTACGCGGTGTCCAGTAAGTATTTCGAACACCGCTGATGGATAGTAAAATCTCCTTTGACACCTAAAACACGATAGGTACACGCCCACGCTCACATCCAAATATTTATTTCTTTCTTTAAATCTATCCAAACCCTTCGACTATTTTTTTCAATCTATTTTGCTGTTCGCTCTTTCGTATTCCTTTATCACCGTATGACGATCGAACGGTTCGGTCTTAGTCTCGATGAATCGATCGGAAAAGTGGAAACGCCGTAGGGGTGCGCATGTCCGAACATTAGGGCGTTCACCCGAAAGCCAAAGTCCAAGTTCCGATCGACGAGAGAAGGTCTTAGAGCGTGGATTTTTATCGGGGCTGGGCGGGTATATAAACTCCTTGGACGGAAGGATACATGCTTTCCAAGATCGCCCCAAAGTTCACAGGTGGGGATAGGACCGTCGCACTGAAAAAGGGGATTCACGAAGAAAAGGATTCGACTAGCCGAGTCGCCTTCGGACGTCATACGGTGTCTTTCCATCATAGCGATTAGATAAATAAACTAAAATTACACGGCGGTAGTCAGTTAGTCCTCGGAGAGATGCCTTCCTTTTCTTTCCGAGGGTGAAAATTTGTCCGAAGCGTTCGAAATAGCGTTAGGTTTGTCTAGCTCTTTAGTGAGTTAGTTCGTTAGTTAGATCTTCGGGTCGATAGTTTTTTTTACCTCTCTCCTATCCTATCCCCAAAAAAACATCGATCCGCGAGCGAGCCCAGTGGTTCGCTCGAACAATGGTTTTTTTCGAATCTGCCCGTACATATCTCGTATTTACGTGATCGATTGCGTATTTATGGTTATATACGGGCGGGTTCCCTTTAAAAAATCCTTTCTCTTCTACTGAAATTTATTTTATTTTTCAAACCTATTCGGTTTACTCACGAACACTTACTTATACCCCAAACACACAGGTTTCGAACGCTGATGACGACAGATGCTCACGGGCTCCCTGTCATCGTACGTCCCCGTCGTGGAGCCCGGTAATATCTTGAGATTCCTCCCTCCGAAAGAAACGAGTCTCTGTTACTCGAACCAACCAAACGACAAACCAAACGACAAACGTAATACGATCGAATAGAAAAAAAAATATATCGCGTCGTCGACGACGACGATTCATTCGTCTTATTCGTCTATTTTTCATTACTGTACATGAACGCATCCCGGTGAAGATTTTCGCGTTCGCGCATGCATTTGTTCATTAGGATGCGTTTCATTGCAGTTCGTTCAATGGGCGACCGAGTCCATTGTCCGTCCGTTTATTTTTATTTTTTTTATATAAACGAGCCAGGACCAATCGATCGAGGTTGGTTCTCGAGCTCGTTCGAATAATGGCGGATGATCATCGTCTCGATGGCGCGGTATTATTTTTTTTTGTATTCGATTAATTAACGACAGACACGACAAACACGCGACACGCGACACACGATACACGAACGCAGGAGGAGGCAAGATAGCTAAAGCGATGACAAAAAGTTTCGTGGTACGTACGTTCTGCCGTAGTGCCTCACTCTGCTAGCGCGCGCGCTTCTCTTTTTTTCTCTTTGTTTTCTCTTTTACTCTGTTGAAAAACCAGGGAAAGAACGACGATATTTATTTCCGACGGGACGGGATATGGGTAGATAGTATGTAGGCCGTTTAAACGGGCGGGTGGGGGTTTGGAAGTCACCGTCGGAAAGAAATATCGTGGTTCTCTCGTTCGTTCTTTTCATTTTTATTAACGATACGAGAATTTTTTGGTGACTTGAATAAATTCTTCCGTTCGGAGGAAATGATGATGATGATGATGATGATGAGTGTTGGTATCGGTCGGTGCCGCGGCGGCGAGTACGGTATTTTTATTCGCTTTTGCTGCTGCTGCTTTTTTTTAAGTTTTTGGTAAAGCAGTACTGCGGGAATAGGTAGTAGGTTCCCGAACCATTTTACTTTTTCCGTGCCGCTTTTTAGCACGGGCGTTTATTTTTTAGTTTTTAAGGCATGTTTTTTTTAGATTTAAGGATTTTTTTTATTTTTTTTTAGATTAGGGACCATATAACTAACGAATATGCAAACTTTTTTCCACAGGTAATTATGGAATAAGAAAACCGGGAGCTTTAAAAACTACGCTTGAAACGTTCCTTTTCTGGGAACGTGAATGGCTTAGTGGATAAGGCGACCGGTTACTGTTAACTAAGCGACGCGGAGTCCAGTAAGTATTTCGAACACCGCTGATGGATAGTAAAATCTCATTTGACACCTAAAACACGATAGGTACACACCCACGCTCATATCCAAATATTTATTTCTTCCTCTTTAAATCTATCCAAACCCTTCGACTATTTTTTTCAATCTATTTTGCTGTTCGCTCTTTCGTATTCCTTTATCACCGTATGACGATCGAACGGTTCGGTCTTAGTCTCGATGAATCGATCGGAAAAGTGGAAACGCCGTAGGGGTGCGCATGTCCGAACATTAGGGCGTTCACCCGAAAGCCAAAGTCCAAGTTCCGATCGACGAGAGAAGGTCTTAGAGCGTGGATTTTTATCGGGGCTGGGCGGGTATATAAACTCCTTGGACGGAAGGATACATGCTTTCCAAGATCGCCCCAAAGTTCACAGGTGGGGATAGGACCGTCGCACTGAAAAAGGGGATTCACGAAGAAAAGG
>JABUQX010024794.1:42500-47250 GCA_015478945.1 Trachelipus rathkii | reverse complement strand
GACTATTTTAGTTTTAAAAATTTTATCATATAGAAACGATTTTTTTTAAAAAAAAAATATTAAAAATATTAGAACTTTTGAATTCATGTCGCACCACATAAACCATTATTAGTATTATATACTGAGCAATATGTGATTTTTTTTATAATAAGCTTTATACTGATTCAAAATACGTAATTGGTTTTTTCTTGCAATTTATCGCACTTTTCGAATTATTTCATTTGAAATTTTTATATATAATGTAATTTTTTAAAAAATAGTTTACAATATTTAGAACTTTTGATCATGTCACAACGTCACCACATTAAATTCCTTATTGTATCATATACTAGCAATATCTTGAAAAAAAAAAAAAAAAAAAGTAAAAATCAAAAAACATAAAAAAAAAAAAAAAATCAAAGACTAACGGAGTCGTAAATACAGGCCTATATTATATATATTTAATATATATATATTATATAAATATATATAAAATATATATATATATATATATATATATATAATTATATATATCATATATAATATTATAATATTATATATATATATATATATATATATATAATATATATAGTGGATAAGCTGTTATCGCTACGCATTTAATAATTTAATATTTAAAAATAGTGTATTTCCATTCCAATTATTACCAAAGTTTGTTACTAACTATACTACCATCAAAATAACATTAATATAATAAATGTAAATATGTATTAATTAGAAAATATTAAAGTCATTCTTAAAATGTACATTTTAAACGGGAATTTTCACTAGAAACGTATAGATGTAATTCTTTTATATCCGACTAGTTATATATATATATATAAATATATATACGATAATATATAATTATTATTATAGATATATATATTATTATATTATATATATATATATATATATTATATATATATAGGATATAATACATTGGCGTATTTAGGGGGCCAGAGGGGGCCTAGCCCCCCGAAATTTCCCTAGACACTAAAATTTTAGTATCATATCGTCAATAATATAAAGTGCAGAAGTTTTAAAATTAATTTTATATAATTCGTCCCAGTCTCAGGAACAAATCTTGTAAGTCCATTAGTAAAACTAAACTTGAAGCTATCAGAGAAAATGCACATTAAAATTTCAGTAGATTTTTGAAGAAAGGGTGTAAGCGCATCTGAATCTGAACTGAGTATTTGAAATTGCTGTACCAAGAAGTTAACAAATTCCAAAAAACAGATCCAACATTCCTACTTCAACCCACACTTATTTATCGCACATCCGATTTTTAACCATTTTTGGATGTTTAATATCAGCATTAGGAGGTTTTAAAATTTTCCTTGCAATTGTCATACGAACCGGTGTAATGTGCCATATGAAGATAAAGATTGTTAAATTTTCAAGGAAGACTCGAGCCCAAATGAAATTTAGAAAAAACAGAATGGGATTTTATGGAAGTTGAAATGGCATCCACAGCACAGGTCGCCCAAAAAACCGCAATAGATGGACTAGTTTCTTGTTCGCAGCACAATTTTCCAAATATTACATCTTGTGCCAAATACTGGCCATTTTACCCGTGTTAATGCTTCAGTAGAAAGAAGCTTTACAACATGTGAAGACTTTATTGAAAAAATTACTTTAGAGAAAACTATTGGAGATGGAAAGATTATGGACTTGCCCTCCTCTACTACATCATATTGAAATAAAAATCGAAGATGTTATCTCGAACTTCGCTCACTCTCATGTCAGGCGATTAAATTTAACAATCTACAACGCGTAAGATGATTTTAGTTAAAAATTCATATAAAGTTCTTCTATTGTCTTAGGAATTATAATATTGTCCTCCCTTTATATATATAATTATATTATATCATATATAATATTATATATATATATACTATATATATATATACTATATATATATAATATATATATTATATATAATATATATTATATATATAAAATATATTATATAATATAATTATAATATTATATAAAGAAACGATTTTTGTCTGGCCCCCCCCGAAAAAAATTCTGACATACGCCAACTGTATATATAATATATATATATACAGTATAATTAATTATATATTATATTATATATATATATTTATATATTATATATATATATATATCATATATTATACTATTATATTATATAAATATATATAATTATCTATAATAATGACAGCTTTCACCCCCTTAAATCCTCCATTACCCTCCTAACCACTGACCGCCACCAATTTCATTCCACCCATAATCTTTGAACAACAACCCCCTCCCCCAAAACAAAACCCCAAAAATATTAGGACTCACTTACGAACACACATATGACTTTCTCCCCCCCATCGACCAATACTTCCACAACCCAACGGAAATTAAACACCCTCCGAACCTCTCCAACACAATTCAGCGACAGGAAAACCACCCTACCACCAATCTACAAAAAGACTCCTCAGAACTAATATTCTAATTATGCCCCCCGCATGTTACTCAGCACTATCACAAATCCAACTTAAAAATTGCAAGTGCACAAAACACGCCCTAAGAATAATCACTGGATGTACTAACAACCCTCATCCACATTTACAATGCGAGACACACATCTCCCAGCCTTACCCCAACTTAAAAAAAAAAAAAAAAACCCCCCCATGGTAGGACACAATTTTTCCAGAAGAAAACCCTCAATCCAACCCATCCATGCCACCAAATACTCTCCAAACCCCCCCCCCCCCCCCGACACAGACTAAAAAAAAAAATTTTCCCCCCCCCCCTCCAACCAGCCAAACTTTATAATGGCATCACAAACAACATGTCCTCCCCACCCCAAAATAGGTCTTGGCTCTCTCACATCCATACACAATTAACAAACACATATCTACAAAATCGCGCCCCAATAACAATCTACTAAACACCCATCCCCAAACATCTCCCTACAGAAGATCACTGACCTGCAGACAGCGAGCTCAGAAAAACCCAAATTACCTCGCCCGGAGAGATCAGCCACCACCCAAAATCTAATGCAATATAAATTCAGATTCAAACTCGACAACGTTATATCCCCCATTTGCACTAGATGTCGTATATCCCGGACACATGGAGCACTTCCTTCGGAGTGCCCCGCCTCGACGCTCCCCGTACCACCTTTGCTGTAACTTCTATTCTTGACCTGTGGAACCGCCCAAGAGCAGTGGCCGGCTTTTCTGGAGGCGGTGTGGCCCCTCCAATAAAGGCTGGCAGCGGGCCAGAAATGGTTATAAATATATAATATATATATATATATATATATATATATATATAATTATATATATATATGTATATATAATATATATATTAATATATATAATATATATAATATATATATTAATATATAATATAATATAAATATATACTATATATCAGTTGCGACTCAAGGAACTTTTACTATTCGGGTTCTCTCCTCTCTCTCTCTTCTCCATATATAAATATATAAATAATATATATAATATATATATATATATATATATTCATATATCTATATATATATATATATATAATATATATTATATATATATATATATATATTATATATACTATATATATATATATATTAAACAAAAGTTATAATTCACAATATTCACTGTTATTACCACATAAAAAAAGTTTCTTATTCAAAATATAAATATCTATGATTACTATAGTGTTCAAGTTAGTTTCTTATTGAATAAAATATTAGAATTTAAATATTAATTTTTTGGTATCTAATATGTGCAATTAAGAACAAATATAATTCTTATTTATATTTTTTTAAAAATAAAACGAGTGTTTTATTAGATTCCTAGCCTAGGAAAAAAACACAACTTGTAAAAAAATTAAATCGCGAATGTTATAGTGTCACACTGATCTAAAAAATTTTAACTCTGCTATTTCGGATGAGCGGAGCCGTCACGTTTTATAAATGATGGAAAAATAGCATTTTTCAATGGCAACGATTCTTACACTTTTTGTTTATATTTTAAATAATCTTTTATATTTAGTAATATTTTCTTTCTTAAAGGGTCTCTTACCCTCAAAACTGAGAGCGTTTATGATGAGGTATTGAAAGTTTAAAGGAAAAATCGATCGTTTCTATAATGATAAACTCGTGACTAAGCCCGAGCAGCCCGAGTGTAGGAGTCGTCTCTGATATATATATATTATATATTATCGTTTAGATATATATCCGATATATATAAATATATATAATATATATATATTATATATATATATATAATATACTATATATATATATATTAATATATATATATTATATATATATATAATATATATATATATATATATATATATATTTGTTGTTTTTACAGTTAGCAATTTACTCAATACTAAAATATTATTACGTCATCAGTATATGAAATTCGAATATAAGAATTAAAATAAAGACAGTAACTTTATCGTCCCAAATTGGAATTTATATATCTATATTTATATATATATATCATATATATCATATATTAATATATAATATAATTTATATATTAATATATATACTATATATATTAAAATTTTTTAATAATTCTAGAAAATTTACTATAAATAAAAGACATATATATATCTATTATTGCATTCTTACATATGATATATATATATATAATATTATATATAATATATAATATAAATAATATAGATATATATTATATAGATATAAATATGTATATATATATTATTATTATATATATACTATATTATTATACATATATAATAATATATATATATATTATAATATATATATATA
>JABUQX010024794.1:32500-37500 GCA_015478945.1 Trachelipus rathkii | reverse complement strand
ATAATAAATTAAAAAAAATTATGAAATAAAAATAAAAAGTTATAAAATAAAGAAAAATTAAGATTTTAACAAAATCGAAAAGAGTATCAGAAACATTTTATTTGCTCTTCTTTCCAATCATTTTTAATTAAGAAAATTATGGAATCTTGTTTAAAATCGTTTTGAAAGGCAAGAAATTTTCTAATCTAATTTCCTTAATCTAATTTCCTTAGAATAATTTCGAATAAAGAAATATGGTTTGGAATTTGAAGTTTATGGGTTAGATGGAATAATATGCCCAATGAGAGGGTGAATAAAAACGCTTCCTGGGAATACAAAACTCAAGAGCTAGTTCCTAGCACTGAAAATCTATGTGCCGAGAAATATGATCTTCTAGAGAACGACACTAGGAGAAAGAGCTTAGATGTTAGAATGAAGAAAATGCTAGTCTCACTGATTGAATATAATAATACCTATTATCGGTAGGTATTATAGTAAAGGAAATTGAGTTATATTTATTTTCTGACAATAGACTGATGGGTAAATATTTAATAAAGTTTGATAACAAACTCTGTTTCACCTTAAAATCACTGAGGATGCTCTTGCTCATCGCTGAAATAGGTTCGAAACCCAATACGACAGGATTTTCTATGCCTAAAAAGATTAGAGAAAGTCCGAGTATTGTATGTTGGAAAGATGTTCTGTTGTTTGTGTTGGCTGTATTTGAAGTTATGAGTGAATATATAGATTAGCATTAGCGCAATAATAGTGTAATTATAGAAATCCTCCTACAAAACTGCTACTTCTTCTTCCATGGTCCAATACTGCTTATTATATATGTAAATGACATAGATGATAATATTTTAAGCAATATTTCAAAATTTACTAGTGATACGAAAATTGAAAATCGCATAAATTGTGAGAAAGATTATTAATTACTCCAAAGTGATTTGGATCAGCTTCGCAAAATGATCAAAACATGGCCAAATGAATTTATACCGAATTAAATGTAAGGTTATTTATACATTTTGGGAATAGGAACAGAGAATATGATTTACATAAAAGATGACTTAGTTGTCAAAGTTGTCAGTGAGGAAAAGCATCTAGGGGTATTAATTAATAAGGATTTAAAGTTTGCGAAACAATGTGCTGAAGTTGTTAATAAAACTAATAGAGCACTAGGTTTTATTTCCAGAAATTTTGAATATAAATCGAAAAAAAATCTCAATAAAAGGTTAGTTAAACCTCATCCAGAATACGCAGTATACAGTTTTGGAGTCCATACCTCAAAAAGGACTGAAAAATTCTACAGAATTCAAAGAAGGGCAACCGAATTAATACTAGAATTGAAAGGTATGTCATGCAAGAAACGACTACCTGAACTAGATATCTTTTCTTTAAGAAACAAGAAAATTGAAAGGAAATTAATGGAACTTTTAAAATTCTAAATAAATTTGACAATATCGATTACAGGAAATTCTTTAGATACAATTTTAATTATGTAGCACGAAATAATGGACAAAAACTTTAAAATAAATTATTTCAAACCAATATATCAAAAAATTTATTTTCTCACGTTGTAATTGGTAAGTGGAATAATCTCTGTTATGAAATAGTGAACGGCAATAATATCAATTTATTCAAGAAAAAAAGTTAAATATACATCTTAAGGAAATTGGTCTTTGAGCTTCTAATCAACTTTGACTTTTATTCTATTAATACGCTAGAATTAGTGAACTAGAAATTGTGAAATTATTTATGAAATATAAGACAAAGTAAATCTTATAAGGAATTCTGAAGCTGAATTTATAATATTTTCGATGTTTACTATTTAGAACGCATCCGTTCTTAGACAATGAAATTTTTGTTACACTAAATAAGACATATTATAACCAACAACACTGAACAAACTTATAGTAACTATGTCATAGAAACAGATGTGTTCTAAGATCACATCAAAATTTTCTATCAACGTCGGTTCCTCTCAGGAGTGAAAATTTTACATCACTGTGATTGAAACATCAATGATTTAATATTTTACTTCATCAATATATAATATTTTACTTCTTGCCAACATATTATATAACGCCAAAGTAAAACCCATTACATGTTATATTTTATTTCCATAATATATATATATATATATATATTATATATATTATATATATATATATAATATATATATATAATATATATATATATATATATATATATATATATATATATATATATATATATATATATATATATATATATATATATATATATATATATAATATAAACGGCCTTGGTATTATTACACGCAATATATGCACCCTAACTAAAATAGAATCTTTGCTATTTAATTTAGGCAGTCCCCAATAAAAATAACTTTATTATAAAGCGAAGTTTAAAAAAAAAATATTAATATGATATAATATAAATTTTTTTACTTATACTTTTTCTCATTATTAACTAATTTTTTTTTGTAAAATATTAAAAAGGAAAATAAAATAAAGTGTCTCATGGGTAACTAATTTTAAACAATGCAGACTTTGACACTAACAACTTCATAGCATTTCCGTTACTTTGCATAGATTTTACTTTAAAGTATCTTGATATGAAGTAGTTTGATGAAATTAAATCATCGCCAAGCGCGTAATCAATTTTTTCGACGTGACATGAACTAGTTCGTGTCCAATGTTCAGTTATTTATTAATATTAAGTTCAGAAGTTTGGGGCAGGTATATAAGATCTAATTTAAATTATCGAATTAAGCAATTTTTTAAATAAAAGGTTTTTAAAGGAATAGATAGTCAGGTCAAAGTCGAAGAATTTTACCGGATTTGAGCAGGACGTGTTTTAAATAAGTAATTAGTAGAAATGATTTTCTACACAACAACTCAGCAGACTTTTTTAACATTTAAGATTACTCCACTGATCAGAAAAGTTTTTTTTTGAGCACAAATGCAAGTAGTTTTACAACATATGGAAAGATGTAACGAATATGAAAAGGTTCTGTGCATCGTAGATTATGGAAAAACATCAACTAAAGTATTGTGAAACCATTTATATATAAACACCTTACAATATGTATTTGAAAAATGCTACAACACTCAAGTTATTTGAAGAGAGTAAATAAAGTGGAAATCAAGGAAAGAGACCCACAATATTTTAGAATATATTCATAATTCTAAGTTAAAAAGATATAGTTAAAAGCGTAAACAAAAGGCACTTAACTAATTACAAAGTATGGTAGTTTGGTTAAAAAATACCTAACAGAACAGTAGTAGGATTAAATATGAACCTAGACAAAGTAATATTGAATAAGCAAGCAGTCTCACAACAAAGAATGTTCAATAACTCTATCGTACATGTTGATGAATAAAATACATGGAAAGCTTACATATCTAATATCTTTTAATTATTTAATTATTTAATTTTAATTATTTAATTATTTAATTACATATATAATATCTTTAATTATTTAATAATTTAATTTTAATTATTTAATTATTTAATTCCATATCTAATATCTTTTAATTATTTTATTAAAAGAGAAAAAAAATACAATGAGGTATGAAAAAGTTTGGATCATTATGGGTAGATTAAATATCAGTCTCCATGGTAGTGGTGGCCTACACGCAGGGTGCGGTGCGGTTTCCGCGCATAATTTCTGTGTGTTGGTGCGTTGCGGTGCGGAAAATTCAGGCACTTGGCCAACCCTACCACGTGGTAATATTCCACAGCGTATAATAAGGAAAGTTTTTGAACAGTGAGTGTTACCTGCAATGAGACTTGGGTCACAACAATATATATTATAGGTATATCCTATATATATATATATATACTATATATATAAATATAATATATATAGGTATATATTATATATATTATATATATATAGTATATATATTATATATTATATATATATATATACATATATATAATATATATATATTATCTATAATATAGTATATATATATATATATATATATATTATAGTATTTATATAAAAGAGAATATTATATATATATATATATATATATATATAATATATATATATATATATATATATATATATATATATACTATATATATAGTATACTTGAATAACAAGGCAATGAAATAAGAGTCTCAACTAATTTGTAAAAGATTTATAATATATGTGAGAGTTCAAGCAGCATATACCTCGAAGACATGACAATAAGACGAACAAATCAATAGTAAATTAACTCCAACTAATCTGAACGTCCGCTTCAAAACGAAACAACGGAAGTTAAACCTGGCAAGAAATGGCCAAGTGACAATAAGCACTGAAAATATCTTGACAGAACTATATATTCTTGGTAGTGGACCAAAATACAATCGGGAGGGGAGATATGGCATCAGTTTATCAGAACTTTAATCTTTATAATATTAAAAATATATTAATTATACTTTGAGTATTTTCTTCAAACTTGATAATTAATATTATTATTTATCATTTTTTTATTACTAAATTTATTAATTAAATCTTACAAGATATTTCTATATTATATATCTATTTTTTAACTCTAAATTGTATTCTATAATAATAATTATGTAATTAAACCCTCTACAAAGATATTCTATATAAATAATTATTAATTAATTCTTACGCAAGATATTCTATCTTAATAATTATTATTAAATCTTACCAAGATATTTCTATATTAATAATTATTAATTAATCAAACTATATTTATTAGTTAATTAATTATTAATTAAATATACCAGATATTCTATATTAATAATTATTATTAAATCTTTACAGACATTCTCAAAGCCTTTTGTACAACTTTTTTCAATATCGAGACAACAACTCTTAACCACAGCTTTTGTTTTTAGGGTCTTTGGATAAAGATCGTCGTTGTCTTTTCCCATAAGCAGATGCGAAGAATAATGATTATAGCCGCGACTGTATATATATATATATATATATATATATATATATATATATATATATATTATATATATATATATATATATATATATATATATATATATATATATATATTATA
>JABUQX010024794.1:25000-27500 GCA_015478945.1 Trachelipus rathkii | reverse complement strand
ATTCCTATATTAGTATCAAAATATATGTTTATAAGGATGTAGAATTCGAATATGAGAGTTGTAAGTTCGTAAAAAAAAAAAAATAAAAAAAAAATTAAACAAGAAAAAATAATTTTAAAAAATTAAAAAATAAAAAAAAAAAATTAAAAAAAAAAAAAAATTAAAAATTTTTTTTTTTAAAAATTAAAATTTAAAAAAAAAAAAAAAAAAAAAAAAAAAAAAAAAAAAAAAAAAAAAAAAAAAAAGTTAAACATTTTATTTATTCTTTTTAAGTTAATAACTTAAAAAAAATCACTTTTATTTATATAAATCAAACAGCTCACAGAGCTCCAGACCCTCATGAGCCTCTAGAGCCTCCTGAGCCTCCAGGGCTATCCCGACCTCTCCCCTGCCTCCCAAGCCTCACGACCCTCCCCATCTATGATCTGTTGATTCATGTCATATTTTGTATAACATAACACAAAACTTTCATTTATTTTGTTTTATGTGCTTTAAACAGTTTGTTTTTTACTAAAATTTTACGCTTTTCATATTTATAACTTAAGAAATTTGTGTTTTTACATACTCTAAACCTGTAAATCAGTAAATCAAACCACCCACCCCTCCCTCCCTCCCTACCCCAATCCTGGATATTTTACATTAACATAGTAATATTTAACAAAATTTTATCATAACCTTGTCTGATTATTATACTGATCAATGAATATATGCTAACGTAACAAAGTTTTCACATCAATAAAGCAAACATAGCATCACCTGAACTATGAATACAATGTACACTCACAAATCTAACACATCTTAAACATGAATAAACAGCTAACATTAACAAAGTTTCATACTTAACAACAGTAAAGTAACTAACATAAAGCGCAGAACGTAACCTACTTACACTTTTTTCTAACATATCACTGATATTTTTACATTAACATAGTAACATTTAACAAAAAATTATCACAATCTTGTGTAATTATCATACTGATCAATGAATATAAGCTAATGTAACAAAGTTTTCACATCACCTGAACTACGAATATAATGTACACTCACAAACCTAACACATCTTAAACATGAATAAACAGTTAACATTAACAAAGTTCCATACTTAACAGCAGTAAAGTAACTAACATTGAGCTCAGAACGTAACCTAGTTACACTTTTTCTAACATATCACTGATATTTTTACATTAACATAGTAACATTTAACAAAAATTTATCACAATCTTGTGTAATTATCATATTGATCAATGAATATACGCTAACGTAACAAAGTTTTCACATCAATAAAAGCAAACATAGCATCAACTGAACTACTGAATATAATGTACAACGACAGACCTAACATACCTTATACACGAATAAGCAGGCAACATTAACAAAGTTCCATACTTAACAACAGGAAAGTAACTAACGGTGCATACAGAACGTAACCTACTCACACTTTTTTCCAACATATCACTATTATTTTACATTAACAAAGTAACATTTAAAAAAAATTTATCATCACCATACCTAAGTATCATACTGACGAACGAAAATACGCTAACGCAGCAAAGATTTCACATCAATAAAGCTAACATATCATAGCCTGAACTAAGAATATAATGTACAACAACAAAACCTAACATACCTTATGATCGAATAAACATCTAACATTAACAAAGGTCCATACTTAACAACTGTAAAAGTAACTAACATTTGCCTACAATACGTAACTTATTCACTTTTCAAACATATCTCTAACATATCATTATTATTTTTCTGCACGAACATAGTAACATTTAATAAAAATTCATCATCACCATACCTAAGTATCATACTGACTAACGAATACGCTAACGCGACAAAAGATTTCACATCAATAAAGCTAACATATCATACCCTGACACAAAGATATAATAGCAAACGACAAAACTAACACATGCCGCTATGCATGAATAAATCGAGTAACATTAACAAGTTCCACTTCACTTATTTAACAGTAAAGTAACTACCGTTGCATACAAAAACGTAACCTATTCACACGTTTTCAAACATATCTCTAACATATCATTATTATTTTCACATTAACAACACTAATATTTATCATCACCATACCTAATTATCATACTGATCAACGAATATATGCCAACGTAACACACAACAAAGCTAACATATCATAGTCTGAACCAAGAATATAACATACAACGAAAAACCTAACACAGCTCAAGCAAGAATAAACTGCTAACATTAACAAAGTTTCATACTTAACAGCAGTAAAGTAACTAACAACGCATACAGAACGACCAGGTACGAAGCTGATGGTGAATATTCATTTAACAAATCAGTATAGCGATGTGTTTGTTTATTTATTTTTAATTTTATTTCCTTAAAACTTTTTGTTTTTAAAAAACTTTTATTTATTTTTAATTTTTTCTTTAAAACTTTTTGTTTTTAAAAAACTTTTTATTTATTTTTAATTTTTTTCTTTAAAACTTTTTGTTTTCAAAAAACTTTTATTTAT
>JABUQX010024794.1:17500-20000 GCA_015478945.1 Trachelipus rathkii | reverse complement strand
AGTGTTTTTTAAAATTTCCTTGCAATTTGTCCATAACACGAACGGGTTTGTATAAGTGCCATAAGTGCAGAAGATAAAAGATTGTAATATTTTACAAGGAAGGATCTCGAAGCCCAAATGAAGATTTTTAGTAAAAGCAGAATGGGATTTATGGAAGTTGAATGGCATCACAGCACAGGTCGCCCAAAAAACGCAATAGATGGACAGTTTCTTGTTCGCGAGTCCAATTTCGCAAATAATTTACATCTTTGTTGCAATACTAGGCAATATTTACCCTGAGTTGAATGCTTCAGAATAGGAAGCTTTCAACATTAAGCTTTTTGAAAAAAATACTTGAGAAATACTATTGGACATGAAAGACTTACTGGACTTGCCCTCTCTACGTACATGCGAAATATTGAAATAAAAATTGAAGATGTTATCGGTCGGACTTCGCTCACTCTCATATCAGGCGATTAAATTTAACAATTTAGGTAAGATGATTTTAGTAATTCAATATAAATTCTTCTCATTTTTTCTTAGGAATTTAATAATTTTGTCCTCTTCCACTTTATATATATATTTATTATATATATTAATATATATATATATATACTATATATTATATTATATTATATATATATATTATATATATATATATATATATATATATATATTATATATATATAATATATATATATATCTATATATATTATATAATTACTAAGAACGCATTTTTGTTTGGCCCCAAACGAAAAAAAATTCTGGACTACGCCACTGTATATATATATATATATATACAGTATATAATATAGTATATTATAATTATATTACTATATAATATATATATATATTATATATATATTATATATTATATATATATATATATATATATATATAATATTATATATATAATGACAGCTTCCTCCCCCTAAATCCTTCATTACCCCTCCTAACCCTGACGCCACCAATTCCTCATTCACCAATTAATCAGTTTGAAACAAACAACCCCTTCCCAAAACAAAACCCACAAATATTAGGACTCACTTTCGCACACATATGACTTTCTCCCCCCATATCGACCAAATCTTCATCAACCCAACGGAAATTAAACACCCTCTGAACCTTCTCCCAACACAACTTCAGCGACAGAAAACACACCCTTACCACAATCTACAAACAACTCCTCAGAACAATATAAATTATGCTCCACGCATAGGTTCTCAGCACTATCACAATCCAACTTAAATAAATTGCAAGTTGCACAAAAACACTGCCCTAAAGAATAATCCTGGATGTACTAAACAACCCTCATCCAAGCATTTACACTGACGAGACAACAAATCCCTCCATCCTTACCCACTTGAACATGGTAGGGACACAATTTTTCCAGAAAACATTCAATCAAACCCATCATGCCATCAAATATCTCCAACCCCCCCCCCCCCCACACAGACAAAAATCCCCCCCGCCTCAACCACCCAAACTTTATAATGGCATCTACAACACATTCCTCCCCCACCCAAAAATAGGTTTCTTGGGCTCTCTGAAAACATCATACATCAATAACTAACACATATCTACAAAATCGCCCCAATAACAATCTACTAAACACCCCATCCCCAAACATCTCCCTTACAGAAGAATCACTGTCCAGAAGAAACCAAATTAACCTCGCCCGGAGCAGATCAGGCCACCACCCAAATCTAATGCAATATAAATTCAGATTCAAACTCGACAACGTTATATCCCCTATCTGCACTAGATGTCGTATATCCCCGGACACAATGGAGCACTTCCTTCTGGAGTGCCCCGCCTCGACGCTCCCGTACCACCTTTGCTGTAACTTCTATTCTCGACCTGTGGAACCGCCCAAGAGCAGTGGCCGGCTTTCTGGAGGCGGTGTGGCCCCTCCAATAAGGTGGGCCAGGGGCAGAAATGTATATATATCATATTATATAATATATTATTATATATAATTATATATATATATATATATTATTATATATATATATTTATATCGAGTGGGGGCACTCAAAGAACTTTTTACTATTGGTTCTCTCTCTCTCTCATCTCTCTCTCATATATATATATATATAATTATATTAGTATATATATATATATATAATATATATATTATATATATATATATATATATAATATATATATATATATATATATTAATTATATATATATATATTATATATAATATATATATATAATATATATAATATATAATATATATAATAAACACAAGTTAATATTCACTTATTCACTAGTTATTACCACATAAAAAAAGTTTTCTTTTAATTCAAATTAAATTCTATGATTTAACTAATAGTGTTTCAGAATTGTTAGTTTCTTTTATTGAAGTATTAGAATTTAAATATTAATCTTTTTGGCATCTGATATGCGCATCTAAGAAACAAATAAAAATGTTTATTTTTATTTTTTTAAAAAATTAAACACGAGTGTTTTATAGATTTCTCTTAGCCTAAGGGAAATGATTAAAAACGAACAA
>JABUQX010024794.1:0-12500 GCA_015478945.1 Trachelipus rathkii | reverse complement strand
GTTGTATAAAATTCAAAATTTTTGTTTCATTTTTAATTTTTTTTTTCTTTTTCTAATTGTAAGGCTTTATAGAGATTTAATATTTATTTTAACGTGATATTTATTTCTTCAAATTTGCTTCCATTCTTCCTTTCGCAAGTTTTGCTAATCCTTCTGCGCCTTCGTCGTTCACTTCCGCAAAATCTTTGATTTGAGCCTTACATCTTTCAAGCCATTCGTTAATTTTCTTACAAGTTGATATATCAACGATATCGCAGGAAGCGATTGAAGTCACCGAGACAACCAAAGCGAAATCAGCAATGGTTAGATGATCAGCTGCTGCAAATTTGTGATTCGACAAGAAAGTTTCCAAGAAATTCAGAGCCTCTACGAGTTTTTCTTTCTTCTCGGGGTCGAATGACGTTGCACCAGAGAACATAACTGGAAACTATATATATATATATATATATATATATATATATGTATATATAGTAGATATATATATATATATATTATATATATATATATATAGTATATATATATATATATATATATATATATATATATATATATATATATATAATATATATATATATAATATAGTATGTATATAAATATATATCATATATATATATATACTATATCTATATATCATATATATATTATTCTATATATCTTATATACTCATATATATCTATTAAGAATAGCATGAGTATATATATTATATTATATATATATATATATATATATATATATATATATATATATATATGTAGAAGAGAGAGAGAGAGAGAGAGAGAGAGAGAGAGAGAGAGAGATCTGATGTCGTCTTAGTTGACGCATTGAAACAACTGGGGAAGAAGAAAAAAAAAGAAAAAAGAGTAAGAAGAGGACATAAAAATTTAGGGAAACTTTTACGAAGAATTTCAGATAGTTTTCGTCTTAGGAAAGAAAGGATTAGAATCCTTGAATTGTAACCATATTGTTGTCTTCGGAAGGCAGATAAGAAAAACATTTTTATTGAAAATTCAAAATTTGAAAAATTTAAATCAAAATAATAAATTAAAAAAATTATGAAATAAAAATAAAAAGTTATAAATTAAAGAAAAATTAAGATTTTAACAAAATTGAAATGAGTATCAGAAACATTTTATTTGCTCTTCTTTCCAATATTTTTAATTAAGAAATTAAAATTTGAACTAAAATTAGTTTTGAAAGGCAAGAAAATTTTCTAATCTAATTTCCTTAATTCTAATTTCCTTAGAATAATTTCGAATAAAGAAATATGGTTTGGAATTTGAAGTTTATGGGTTAGATGGAATAATATGCCCAATGAGAGGGTGAATAAAAACGCTTCGTGGGAATACAAAACTCAAGAGCTAGTGCCTAGCACTGAAAATCTATGTGCCGAGAAATATGATCTTCTAGAGAACGACACTAGAAGAAAGAGCTAAGATGTTAGAATGAAGAAAATGCTAGTCTCACTGATTGAAAATAATAATACCTATTATCGGTAGGTATTATAGTAAAGAAATTGAGTTATATTTATTTTCTGACAATAGAGTGATGGGTAAATATTTAATAAAGTTTGATAGCAAACTCTGTTTCACCTTAAAATCACTGAGGATGCTCTTGCTCATCGCTGAAATAGGTTCGAAACCCAATACGACTGGATTTTCTATGCCTAAAAAGATTAGAGAAAGTCCGAGTATTGTATGTTGGAAAGATGTTCTGTTGTTTGTGTTGGCTGTATTTGAAGTTATGAGTGAATATATAGATTAGCATTAGCGCAATAATAGTGTAATTATAGAAATCCTCCTACAAAACTGCTACTTCTTCTTCCATGGTCCAATACTGCTTATTATATATGTAAATGACATAGATGATAATATTTTAAGCAATATTTCAAAATTTACTAGTGATACGAAAATTGAAAATCGCATAAATTGTGAGAAAGATTATTAATTACTCCAAAGTGATTTGGATCAGCTTGCAAATTGGTCAAAACATGGCAAATGAAATTTAATACCGATAAATGTAAGGTTATTATACATTTTGGGAATAGGAACAGAGAATATGATTTACATAAAAATCGACGTCAAAGTTGAGTCAGTCGTAGATAAAAGCAACTTAAGGGTATGTGCAAATTAATAAGGATTTAAAGTCTTGCGAAACCAAGGTGCTGAGTTGCTTAATAAAACTAATATGAGGGCACTAGGTTTTATTTTCCAAGGAGAATTCTCAATATCAACAAGTCTAAAAAACGAAATAAGGTTAGAAAGCCTCAGTCACACACCAATCAGCTATAAGCGAGTTTGGAGTCGACGAGTAAATAAGGACTGGAACAAAATTCTACACGGAGAATTCAAGAAGGGCAGCAAACCGAATTAATACGAGAATTGACAAGGTATGCATGCAAGAAACAACTAACTGAACTAGCATATCGCATTATTTAAGACGACAAGAAGATTCGGAACAGGAAAATCCATGGAGTTGTCCAAAATTCTAAAATATATTTGAACTGAAAGTATCCGTATTACAGGAATCTTTAGATACCAATTGTTAAATTATGTAACGAAGTAGAGCCTTTAAACTACTAAAGTTATTATCAAACCACAACTATAAAAAAATTTGTATAATAACCGTGTAATGTGGGAGTTATCAATTCTCTGTTATGGGACATAGATGAACGGGCACATAATATCATTTATTCAAAAAAAGTGTAGATATACATCTTAAGGAACTATTGGTGTGTGGAGCTTCTAATCAATTTCGACTTTTATTCTATTAATAGACTAGATCCGTGTTAATTTATCAAATTATTTTATCGAAATATTCAGTTAAAAGTTGTAAATATGTTATCATAAAAATCTGAAGCTGGATTTATAATGACTTCGATATTTAATGTTTAGAACGTATTCGTTGTAAGACAATGAAATTTTTGTTACACTAAATAAGACATATTATGCCAACAACTATAACAAACTTATAGTAACTATGAGTTATGACTGACGCTAGAATACAGTAATGTGTCTCAAGACAAAATTTCCCACACTTGTACCACTTTCATGTTTGATGCTTAGAAGCAGATTTGCTCTAAGTGAGCAAACTCTTATGTCATATTGACAGTGAACACATCAGACGCAATAAATAAACAAAAATACTTAACAGACTATGACGTTTGCTGCTTAGAAACAGTAGCTGCTATCCACTATTACCCTATCGTGGTCTAGTTGTTAAGAGTCATCGCATCAACAACACTTTAATAGACATATAACAGAGTCGAGATGTACCAATTTGAGCAGTCTTGTTTAAAATAAATAATCAATAAAATGATTTCTAAACAACACTCAGCAGACTTTTAACAACTTAAAATTTACTCCATTGATCAGAAAAGGTTTTTTTGAGCACAAATGCAAGTAGTTTTATCACCAAAGCTTCGCGACAAGCAAACATCAACACTTTTACACGGCAGTAAGAGCGATGACATTAAAGTAAACATCATCGGAGACCTTTAAAATCAATTGTTAAGTATTATTTATCATTAATAAACTATATATATTAAAATATATATATATAATATATGTATATATATATATATATTTAATATACATATATCTTATAAGACACCTTACGAATATGTATTTGAAATGCTACAACTGGAACCGGGTAATATAACCGATTAGTCGTAGATCCCAACGCCAGCGGCGCCCTGCCGGGCTGACGAGTAGACGTGACGTGCAGAGAGTCCAAGCAATGCGTGTGAAGGCGAGATAAAATAAAGTTATTATATTCACAGAAGAGAGACCAAATGGTTTTGAGGAGATAAGCCAAATGAGAGTCTAAGAGTTACATCAGAGAAATTAGTAAGAGCACTAAAGCGTAGAACGTATATGGCACTTAACACTAATTCAAAGTATGGAGGTTGAGAGAGAAATACTACAGCGTTATATAGTGTATTATATATATATATAACGACTAAAGTAGTTACACAAGTGCAGTCCAACAAGAACCTGTCGAGCTAAGCTCTGATTCGAGCGAACCAAGTTTACTTATCAGACTCCAAAAGTCTTTCCATTAATTTACTTACAATTCTACCTATAAATCTGAATTAAAATGAATTTTTTTATCTATTGGTAAAAAATATGTACCTTAAATTTTAATATTACCAATCCTTTCGTCAATATATGATTCAGGACAGAGAATAAAATTGCACTCTAGGTATGAAAAGGTTTGAGATACTCATATAATGGTAGTTTTAAATATCAGTCTCCCTGGTAGTGTTGCGCCTAACACAGGGGGTGCGGCTGGCGGTTCCGCGCATTAAATTTTCTGGGTGTGTTGGGTGCGTTTGGCGGCGGAAAAGTTTCAGGCACTTGGCCAACCCTACCCTCTGGTTAATATTCCTTTTTAGCTCTTTCAGAGGTGTTGTATATCATCATACTTATGTTACTGCATGAGACTTTTGGGGTCCAACATATTATATAGCGTGTATATATATATTAATACTATATATATAATATATATATTATATATATATAATCTATATATATAATATATATATACTATATACTATATAATATTATATATATATAATATATATATAGTATTTATTATATATATATATACTATACTATATATTTATACTATACTTATATATATATATCATACGTATATTATATATATACTATATATCATTAATATATATATATATATATCTAAAATATATATATATATATATATATATATATATATATATATATATATACTTGAATAACAGGCAAGAAATAAGATCTCAAACTAATTTAAAAGATTTAATAATAATGAGAGTCAAGCAGCATATACCTAGAAGGACCAATGAACAATAGACGAACAAATTCAATAGTAAATTAACCTCCACTAAATCTGAAACGTCCGCTAAAACGAACAACGGAAAGATTAACCTGGCAAGAAATGGCCAAGTGACAATAAGCACTGAAAATATCTTGGACAGAACTATATATTCTTGTAGTGGACAAAATACAATCAGATATGCATCAGTTTTATCAGAACTTAATCTTTATAATATTAAAAATATATAATTATCCTTTGAGTATTTTCTTCAAACTTGATAATTAATAATTATTTATCAATTTTTTTATTAATAAATTATTAATTAAATCTTACAAGATATTCTATATTAATAATTATTAATTAAATCTTACCAGATATTCTATATTAATAATTATTAATTAAATCTTACCAGATATTCTATATAAATAATTATTAATTAAATCTTACCAGATATTCTATATTAATAATTATTAATTAAATCAGAGCTACACGAAAATTATCTAATTAAAATCTTCACAAGACTATTCCTATATTAATAATTCATTAATAAATCTTACAAGATATTCTATACTTAAATACTTATTAATTAAATCTTACGCAGAACTTCTATATAATAAATATTAATTAAATCTCTACCAATATTCTATCTTAATAATTATTAATTAAATCTTACAAGATATTCTATATTAATAATTATCTCATTAAATCTTACCAGTGTATTTATATTAATAATTATTAATTAAATCTTACCAGATATTCTATATTAATAATTATTAATTAAATCTTACCAGACATTCTACAAAGCCTTTGTACAACTTTTCAATATCGAAGAACAACAACCTATTAACCACAGCTCTTGTTTTAGGGTCTTTTGGATAAAGATCGTCGTTGTCTTTCCCATAAGCAGATGCGAGATAAATGATTATAGCCCGACCTGTATATCATATATACTATATGTACTATATATATATATATTATAATATATAATATATATGATATATATATATAGTAATAATGCTATATATATAAATCTTATACGTGTACTATATATATAGTATAATATAATTATATATATATATACATATATAATAATAATAAAATAAAATAATAATTAATATATAATTAATAATATATATGCCATCCGACTAAATAATAATAATAATATAATATAATAATGCAATAATAATAATAATAATAATAATAATAATAATAATAATAATAATAATAATAATAATAATAATAATAATAATAATAATAATAATAATAATAATAACTGGTTTATAAATAATAACCAACAATTTACTAGATGCATCATGACTGCACGCATGAAATGGTTTGCGGTAGGGTGTAGGGGGATAGAGTTGAAAATTAAAGTTTACATCTTAATACTCTTTTTTTTTTTTTTTTTTTTATAGAAGAGGTACTCTGACCACATCTCACTTCACACCATGCCATAAAAGCTATAATTATTATATAGCAGAAAGTTAAAATAATAAAATTACAGCTACTTGATACTAAATACTACCCAAAAACAAATTTTAATTAGAAAAGTAAACTGCTACATATTTTAACTTTATAATTTGCTATAACGAAGCAACAAAAATGAAAAACAAAAATATTTATAAAAAAAAATACAAACCTTTCCCACAATACAAAGTCGCCATCTTTGATGGTAGGAATCGTGTGCTGAGGGTTTAATCGAAGATATTCATCCGTATGATGCTCACGCTGGGGTAGGTTTAGTTCCTTCAGGGTTAGTTTTACTCCTAAATGATTTGCTAAAAGTCTTACAGTTCTACATGGAGGAGAACGGTTCATATGATATAAAATGATTGATGGCATTTTTTTACTGAAATATATATATATATATATATATAAATATATATATATATCTACCGGTGCTATACTAAACATGTAACTATAAACTAATAAACTTAATATATATAATATATATATATTTATATATATATATATAATATATATATATATCAATATATATAATATATTATAAGATATTAAATAAGTGATTCTGATATTTTATTTTCCGTATATAAAAAAGCAATAGAGGTATCGGTCTGAAAACTTGGAATATAATCTATGTATGGGGTTTAAGCTCGAAACAGGGTAAATTTCAAGTCTCTGAGAATGTATATAGGGGGTGGCTCCCCCCGAGGGTCGACGCGAATTTTGCGCTTACGCCCTTGTTTGCGGCTTCTGAGCGAGCGAAGATTAGGCTTAACGGAGAGTTAGGCTCGACGGTGATGACCGTAATCTCGCTCGTCAATGACAACGAGATTCGGCGTCGTGCGCGTGCGGCGAGAGCGCGCCGCTCCCACACAACCATACCCACACACCCTACATATTGATTATTTTATTTATTGATTATTAATTATTATCATTATAATTCATTATTATTATTATTACTATGTAATTATTATTATTATTACATATGATATATTATTATTATTATTATGATTATGTATTAATATTTTATCTTATTATTTTATATTATTATTATTACGTCGAGATTCTAAGTCGAAAAACGATTCTTGTAAAGAATCGTTTTTACGCATTCCGACTTTGTTTCCGCCGCTTTTAATTCTGCCCACTCCGGTTTCGGCTCCGACTCCGATTGCCTTCCTACATCTCCGATTCCGAACTTTTCGTATCGTTCTAAAATTTGGAGGGAACCATAAAGGTTTTTAAGGCCTACATTGTATACGAAGTTACGGTCACCATGGGTCCCCCCGAAGGGGACCCCCCCCCCTAAAAAATCGAAGTTTCGTAGAAGGTTAAATTTGGTGAGAAGATTCAAGGCATAATTCGTTTATTGGTATTTGAATCTGTGAAGTTGGCTCTGGCACCGGTGCTGGCTCCACTGCGGTGCGTGTTAATAAACATTCGTATAACAACAATATGTTGGTGTTATATAGGTTATCGATGTCATAGAGCTTGAATATGGTGGTTATAGGACCGTGTGGGTGTCTAGGACCTCCCACGTAAGGGGCTCCCTGAAAAAGAAGCACAAGAGGGAAAACAAAGGTCACGCAACGAGGAATGAGGAGGATGAAGATGAATAAAGAAGGAAGAGTGGCAGGAAGGAGTTTGACACAGGAGGAGTAGAGTTGATCAGTTGGCACCGGAGCTGGCTCCGGTGCGGTGCCAATTAAACGGTCGTCTATTCCTATATTACGTAATCAAAGATAATATGTTCTATAAGGACTGTAGAATTCGAATAGTGAGAAGTTGTTAAGTTCGTAAAAAAAATAAATAAAAACAAATAAATAGAAAAAATAATTTTAAAAAAATTAAAAAAAATGAATTAAAAAAGATTAAAAAAAAAAAAATTAAATTTTTTTTTAAAAAATTAAAAAATTTTTTTAAAAAAAAATTAAAATATTTTATTCTTTTTAAGTTAATAACTTAAAAAATTAATCTTTTATATAATTAACACCTCCTGAGCCTCTTGAGACTCTTGAGCCTCTTGAGCCTCTGAGCCTCCAGAGCTTCTCAGCCTCCTCAACCTCCCTAGCCTTACAACCCTTCCCATCTATGATCTTATTGATTCCAGTCATATTTTTGTTAATAACATAACACAAAACTTTCATTTATTTGTTTTACATGCTTTAAACAGTTTGTTTTTTACTACAATTTTACGCTTTTCATATTTATAACTTAAGAAATTTGTGTTTTTACATACTCTAAACCTAGTAAATCAGTAACATCAAACCATCAACCCCTCCCTCCCTCCTCCCACCCAATATCCTGGATAGTGTCTTTACCGGTCTGAGAATCTTAACAAAATTTATCATAACCCTTGTCTAATTATCATGATCAATGAAAATTTGCTAACGTAACAAAGTTTCTTTTATATTAAATAAACCAAACATAGCATCACCTGAACTATGAGTATAATGTAACACTCACAATCCTAAACATCTTAAACATGAATAAACGCTAAAATTAACAAAGTCCCACACTTTAACAACGTAAAGTAACTAACATGAGCAGCAGAACGTAACCTACTTACATCTTTTTTCTAACATATCACTGATATTTTTACATTATATATAGTAACAAAAATATATCACAATCTTGTGTAATTACATACTGAGACAACGAATATCAAGCTAACGTAACAAAGGTTTTCACATAACCTGAACTACACGAATATCAATGTAAGCACTCACAAACTAACAATCTTAAAAAAAAATTTTACTGATAACACGTTCAACATTTAACCAAGTTCACTACTTAACAGCAGTAAAGTAAACTAACATTGAGCTCAGAACGTAACCTAGTTACACTTTTTCTAACCATACTCACTGATATTTTACATTAACATCAGTAAACATTTAACAAAATTTTATCACAATCTTGTGTAATCATCATACTGATCAAATGAATATAGGTTAACGTAACAAAGTTTTCACATCAATAAAGCAAATCAACTGAACTACGAATACCGAATATAATGTACAGACGACAGACCTAACCTACCTTACTCAACCGAATAAGCAGGCAACATTACAAAGTTCATACTTACAACGGAAGTAACTAACGGTGCATACGAACGTACTCCACCTTTTTTCTCAACATATCACTATTATTTTTACATTACAAAGTAACATTTAAAAAATTTATCATAATCCCCATACCTAAGTATCATACTGACGAACGAAAATAACGCTAACGCAGCAAAGATTTCACCTCAACATCAATAAGCTAACATATCATAGCCTGAACTAAGAATTTAATGTAACGACAAAACCTAACATACCTATGATCGAATAAATCTAACATTAACAAAGTCCATACTTAACACTGTAAAGTAAACTAAACATTTGCATACAACGTAGACTTATTCACATGTAGCCTTTTTCAAACATACTCTCTAACATATCATTATTATTTTTGCACGAAAATTAGTAACATTTAATAAAATTCATCATCACCATACCCATACCCAAGTACTGACCAACGAAAATACGCCTACGCACAAAATCTTCACATCAATAAAGCTAGAATATCATACCCGACCCTAAGGAAAATAATATACACACGACAAAACCCTAACATACCTTATGCATGGATGAACTGTCGGTACACATTAACAAAGTTCATACTTCACAAGCAGTAAAGTAACTACCGTTTGCATACAAAAACGTAACCTACCTTCACACGTTTTCAAACATATCTCTAACATATCATTTTATTATTTCGCATTAAACTGTAATATTCTATAATCACCGTTACCTAATTATCAATCCTGATCAACGAATATAATGCAACCGTAACAAAGTTTTTGCTAATCAAAGCGACATATCATAAGTCTGAACCAAGAAATATAACACTACCTGAAAAACCTAACACAGCTCAAGCAAGAATAAACTGCTACATTTAACAAAGGTTTCCATACTTAACAGCAGTAAAGTAACTGAACAACGCTACAACGACCAGGTACGAAGCTGATGTGGTAATATTCATTTAACAAATCAGTATACCGCAATGTGTTTGTTGTATTTATTTTTACATTTTTATTTCCTTAAACTTTTTGACTTTAATAACTTTTTTTTATTTTTAATTTTTTTTCTTTAAAACTTTCTGTTTTTAAAAAAAACTTTTTATTTATTTTTAATTTTTTTTTCTTTAAAACTTTTTGCTTTTCAAAACACTTTTATTTATTTTAATTTCATTTCTTTAAAAACTTTTTGTTTTTTAAAAAAACGTTTTGGTTTATTTCTTTAATTTTATTTCTTTAAACCTTTTTTGTTTTTTTTTAAAAACTTTTAATTTTTTAATTTTATTGTCTTAAAAAATGGTATGTTTTACTAAATAATTTTTAACACTCTTCATGTTTATAACGGAATCAAAAAAAATTTCTTTTTACATACCCTAAAACGGGACAAATCAATGAATCAGTAAATCACGCCACCCCTCCCTCCCCCTACCTGTCCCAACCCTGATCTATCAGACGTAACCTACTCACACACTTTTTTCTACATATCATGGATATTTTTACATTAACATAGTAAATGTTAATAAATTATTTATCATGAACCCTTGGTCCGTAGTTGTCATCTGGATCAATTGAATATATGGCTAAACGAAACAAAGTTTTTCAACATCAATAATGCAAACCTAGCCTTATCTGAACTATGAATATAATGGACAACGACAAACCTACATACCTTACGTAATCAAAACAAAACTGTAGAATAACAAAGATCCATACTTAACAGCAGTAAAGTAACTCAGAACGCATACAGAACGAATGATGTACGAAGCTGATGAGGTAATTATTCCTTTAACAAATCAGCATAGCGATGTGTTTTGTTTATTTATTATTTACTTTTATTCTATTTTAATTTCATTTCTTTAAACTTTTCGTTTTTAAAAAAAACTTTCTATTTATTTTTCAATTCATTTTCTGTTAAAACTTTTCGTTTTTAAAAAAAACTTTTAATTTATTTTTAATTTCATTTCTTTAAAAAACTTTTTGTTTTAAAAACTTTTTAATTATTTTTTAATTTATTTCTTTAAAACTTTGTTTGTTTAAAAAACTTATTTTATTTTTTATTTTTTAATTCTTTAACTTTTTGTTTTTACTAAAAATCTTTATTCTTTTTTATATATAACGTAAAAATTTACATTTTTACACACCCAAAAGCTGTAAATTCAGTGAATACTAAACTCAACCACACTCCTCCCCTCTCTCCGTCCCAAACCTGATCTATTGAAGGTATTGATCTATTGATCTTTTGAACTATTGATCTACTTGACTCGTCATATTTTAAGAATATCAAAATTTTGATAAATCAGAGCATAAAAATATGTTCCTTTTTTAAAATATTAACAGCTGAATATAAATGCTGAATAATAAAGTTTTCACATCAATAAAGCTAGCACTAACATAACCGGTGTAAGAATTAATGTATCACATCAACCTAACACCACCTTAACACGAATAACAGCTCAATCATTCAAACAAAATAACCACATACTTAACATCAGGAAAGTAACTGACGCGGCTTACAGACCGTAACCTATTCACTTTTTATTTCAAACATATCTCTAACACTACCACTTTATTCTTAACATTCAACGATAGAAACATTTAACCAAAAAATTTACTTATAACCTAACCTCATCATCATATGACTGCTCCGATACGAATATCATCTTGAAAATTAACGCACTTAAGATGGAATGATCCTTTTTTTAAATCTTATTAACAAATGCATGACACCTAGGGCTAAGCTTCAACCCCCGTACCCCGACCCGTGCAGGTGCTGGTGAATTTTAAATTATAAGAACGTTATATTTAAGCTAATAAGGAAGAAATTAAAACCCATGAACTTTTTGAAGTACCCTTAAAAATTATTGAAAGATAAAAAGAAACATATTTATAATGTGTAACCTACGTCTAATAACGGTTTTCACTTAACGAGGTTAATTTAATTTTTTGTACGGTATTTATTAAAATTTAATATTATTAAGTTTTTTTTGTTTCCTGCATTAAAATGCTTCGCCGATTCAGAAAAATGGCACGCTTCGTTTTATGTAGCTCATGTCGGCGCAGTGCTTTTGAGATAACAAGGGTCACCGCTAATCTGAAAAACTGGCTATTTATATAGATATAGTATATATGTTAGGTGTATAGTATAGAGTAGATATCAAAGTATTAT
>JABUQX010024793.1:0-17901 GCA_015478945.1 Trachelipus rathkii | reverse complement strand
GGTGCGTGTGCGTGTATGATATCAGATTTGCACAGGGGGCGCGTGGCTTTCTTTTGACTTACCAACATCATCAATGGCTTCCACTCTAACTCTGCATCCAGAATACTACCCCTCTAACTCTAAACCTAATTTTATGCTCTTGTCCTGAACCCAGATGGCTAAGAATTCATCCTTCAAACCGTTTAATATATCCAACTATAACTTATTTTATAATTCCGTCTGAAGGGTGGATATGTGCCTATGTAAACATAAATTACTCCTTAAACACGTCTCGAGAATCTCGAAATTCCTAACTTCGATGTTCTGAGCTTAAAATCTTTCTTCCTTCTACTACAATATTCTTTGCTTTCTGCTACTTTCTCCTAACAGAAACAGATTTTCATGCCTTGTTTGAATTACCTTACTACTTCTCACGAAGCTGTTAATATCTTCTCATCCAAATACGAGGTCCTCTATTTAGGGGATTCAATGTACACAAAACTTAATTGTTGGGTTCCTCTCGTACTATAGTTCCAGGAAGCCGTGAATCATTCAGTATTCTCACAGATTGGAGCAACTATTAAAGAACCTACATATATTCCGGATCATCCCAACCTTATACATAACAACACTTGAACCAATATTTCATATCCATCCACTAATCCTATAAATACACCACCTTCGCTCTACATAAATCTGACCCACAACACTTATAATCACAATTTAAAGTACTTTCTCCAACATCTCCATTCCTGTAGCCCTATGCCGGTTTTCTGCACTTATCGGCCATTGGCATTGCGTGCTTCTACGCTAAACTATTAATTAATGACTGCTTTGACTCTTAAAGGACGCCTCAAGATTCTGCGATAAAGGCGAACTTAATTGTTAAGGGATGAGCATTCATTCTCTTGGACTAAATCTTTCTCTCCTCAAAAATCCATGGTTCAGCTGCTTGTTCCCAGCCATCAGCCTAGATTCAGACACAATGCTTAATCGTGGGAAAAATTCTCGTTCTCCCTATCACTCTTGCCAATTTTCATTCAAGCTAGAAATCGTGCAGGGATACTTCTTCGACGAGCAAAGCGGACTTTCATTAAACAAAATGCGCTGACCTCCTTGTTTCCCCTTCAAAATCTTTCTGGCCTCTGCCAAAAACATCTCTAACAACTTCTGTAAATCATCCTTTTCCTCCTCTTATTCCTCTGATGATTCTGTTGTTATACTCCAACTGAAAAGCCAATTTCTCTTTGGCCTCCTGATTTCCTCTAATCAAACCCTGGACGATTCTGGTACCTCTTCCATCCTCCTCTCCTCTCACTAACCATACGGGTGGCGCGGATGGCATTCCTCTCCGAGTTTTGAGAAGGTGTGCTTCCTGCTACCACTACCCCTCGTTCAACTATATTCTCTCATGCCTCAATACTAGCACTTCCTTCAGGTTGGAATCGCGCATATGTCCAAACCATTCCGAAAAAATGAATGCCTGCTTATACCCTTCTACTATCGCCCCATAGCTCCCACTTTTTTCTTTCAAATCTGTGAAACCTTTCGTCCAACTCTTCACTTCTCAGGTACATCCATCGTGCTCGTCACACATTTCTTGCTTTCATTACCGTACGGCTTTCGGTGCTCGAGATCTACTGCGATATACTTATCCTATTTAACAGATTTATGTTTCCGCCCTTAGGAACTACGGAAACTTGCGTGGTTTCGCTGACATATCCAAAGCATTTGACCGGTATGGCACGCGCCACTCTCCAAGTCCCCTCCTTTGGGTTCCTTCTTCTCTTTGCTTACTTACGTCTAGCTTCTTCAATATCGCTCGAATGTTGCTGTTGTTGATGGCGCTTACTTCTTTTCTGCATTAGTGGTGTTCCTCCCAGCGCTGCTGTTTAATCTCCTACTTTATTCCTACTTTCACTAATGATTTCTCCACTGCACATCTAACTCTATCCACTCATATGTCGATACCTTGACCCTTCATTCTTCAACCAATCAATTCTAGCTCCCTCTTTTACTTCTTAAATTGCTTCTCGTCTAATCTTTCCGCGGATTCTATTCTCTCTTATCTGGATAGAATTTCCGGTGGTCGTCTCAAGCCTTGTGAAATTAATTCTTTAAAACCCAACTCTACAAATCTCTCTCTCTAGGACACTTAACTTTTCTATCTTTTTACACGGTTCTCATCGGTCCAACTATAACAACTGGAACATTCCTTGGCACTTATAAACATAAAACAAAAAAATGTTTTGAAAACCTCAAATCACAGTGGTTCCTAGGAACTGTGAGTTCTGTTTAGAGTGCGCAGACTTTTTTCCTCTTGTTCAGTTACCCCCCTATAACAAGCGTTTCATCCGCCCTTTATTGAGTACTGCTCTCATATCGTGGGGGGGGCGGCGGCTCTGGTTCATCCGGCCTTTTGATAGGCTCAGTCCAAAGGCCAAAAAATTAAAACTATATTATTCTCTAGTTCACTTGACCCTTTATATTTGCGCGTATGTTGGTCTTATCCCTTTTTCAGTAGGTACCTTAGAGGCAATGATGCTCGAGGAACTATCCACTCGCATTTACCACCACCTTACTACGCCCTGCGTAGCACAAGGGCAAGGGTGCTGTGTCGCGCACATGAGTTTTTGTGCAACATGTTGATGTTAGAAATATCAGACTGGCACTTCCTATCCGGGACTGCTTCTTTCTTCCTGCCACCTCTTTCATATAGAATTCTCAATCCATTCAATCTGTCTGATTTCCTAAACTCAATTGTAATTGCCCTCACTTTAAAGCCTTTCTAAGCTCAGATCTGCGTAATTCGTATAGATGGACTTTTGAGATTTCAAACACCCCAACATCCATACTACATAGCCCTCTCCAACACAACCCCACAAACCATACACTCATTCTAACTTTACCAAATATAAGGAAGTAATAACTATGCGCATATAACAACTCCTAAACAAATAATCAATATAAATTAAAATGATATATATATACTTTCTATATATCTATGTAAATATCCTTTAATAATGACTCTATAACTATGAAACCTCATCGACTCCGTAATAGAATTAACATATCTTACCCTATCACTATTCCAAAGCTGATTAGTCTATATCAACCACTATCTCAACAGAGATACATAATTGAAAATACATAATATCCGAGGAAGACTGGCGGGTCGAGCCAGCATTTGCCTTAACCATTACACGAAAAATAAAAAAAACCAAAAAAACGAAAAATAGGTCATGTACCACCCTAATAAGATGCCTTGGTTAGACGATTGAAGTAAAATCAACTGATTATCTGCATAAAAGAAAAAATTCAAGTAGGATTAGCAGCCGCCCATAATCAGAGCAACCCTAACAACAAAACACCTATCTGAATAAGTGACACATTATCAGATTGGTAGACAGTAACCTTTACTTACATAAGAACCTTATACCCAAATAGATGAGGATTTGGATATGTTAGACATTGATAAGTTCATGTCCGAAATTGCATTGACATTCATTCACCCCTTCAAAGGAATCACACCAGGTAATAACCCTCATCGTAAAACCAAGCTGAAGAAAGGACGAGTCTACACAAGAGTCAAAGATCGAATTCACTAAATTTTGCAAGTCTCTGGTTTTGAAAGAGGAGATGAGGCTCTACGAAAACACTGAGATGCTGCTTTGCTGCCTACAGAAAGAATCCTTTCATGCTTACATAGGCTAGCGTTTCTCGGCTCATATGAACTCAAAGAGTTGCTCCAAGGTTCTCTCATTGAGTATTCATTGACTTCGGCATGACAAAATAAATTTCATCACACTCCTTACTGCATTCAGTCCTTAGAGGAGCGCTATATCTCAAATAGTAAGAGATAGAAATTAAGAGCACACCACAAAAGAGGAGACAGTCTCTCGCCTAAGTTCAACTATGTAGAAAGCTAAGTTTGCATTCACAATTCCGTATGTTTGAATTCGTTTCTAAAACGTATCTTATCCCAAGATGCCATACAAAAATTGATAGTTTCTATTGCAACCTCGTAAAACCAGTGTAATGCTTAGAGTATTCATAGAGTAATATGCCTTTTTTTACATAGTTTTACTACAGAGGTCCTATCCTTAATTAACTGAGAATGTCTTCTTCTGTCTACAATTCATTATTATGTCTATACTTATAATCTTAGTAGCAGTAAAGAATCTTTCTGTAATTGTAATCATGTTCTAACTAGTAATTACAAAATATGCTTTAGTAGATTCTATATAAAAGCTTTGTTTATACTATTACTTACTTGAAAAGCATGGAAAGTTATAGATTAATTCTATACACTCTAAACCACTAAACAATAATTCGTAAAAGTGTACTATTCATTAGTGTATCAAATCTTCCAATGTATTATTCACAGAAAGTCTACTGCGTACGGTAAATTTATTAAATTATAAAATAAATATACTCTACTAGTCACACGACCAAATCATGTAAATATAATTCACTAGATCTAACTTTACATGAGATATTATGAGTGATGATGGTTACCATAGCGTCAATTGCGCACATCTGGACTTTCGATCTCATAAGCAGTGACAGCAATTAACTTTGATCTCTTAACCTGTTATTACTGTCTATAAGTTCTATCTTCTGATTAGTATTATAAGATCAACGATAATGAGCTAAACTGGACTTAGTTCTACTGCTAGTCTTGTGTAATAATCTGTCTAAGAGATTTATCCCTGTCAATCCGTTATTATCACACTTGGCAATCCATCTCTATTAAAATTTTAATATTAAGCATGAACGCTATCGGATATACGAGGACTACTCGCCGCGTACATATTCTGAGGAATAATACAATTATACACTAACTTACCACATGAATCATACTAATATTTAAATATTAAATAATATATAAAATATTTATTATATTTTATATAATACTGTATCTCCAGCCGCTCCACCCTGTACTAAACGAACTTTCATTATCATATACGTATATAAGTCTTGAATATAGACTTATTAAAAACTTATATTATATATATTAAAATATAATTACTATATATTAATATTAATATTATATATATAATATATATATATATAATATATATATATATATATATATATATAATATATAATATTTAATTATTATATAAATAATAATATAATAAATATATATATTATATATATATAATATATATATATATTATAATATATATATATATATATTATATAATTATATAAAATACTATATATAACAAATTACGTAGATTATTCAAGTTTAAATTTATACATATCTTCAATATATTATAATATACTATAATACTGGCACATTCGTGGTTTTACCATTGTACTATTAGATAATTCTTTTACATAATCGAAACTCCTCTCTCTCACTCTCTTTCATCCCTCTCTCTCTTTCTGTCCTCTCTCTCTCTCTCTTCTTCCTTTCTCTCTCTCCTTCTATCTTTCTTTCTTTGATATATATAATAATCATGATTATTATTATAATCGTATAATAATAGCTAAAGAAAAAGCAAGTCACAACGCTTAACTTAGCTATTGTAAGTATTAAGAGCCATATTAATAAGTATACTAACTCAATATTATTCAGAGATATACTTCATTGTATACATAAATTTCTTTAAACTCTTTCGAAAGTAATACTAATATAAAATTTTATCATAATCTTCTCTAATTATAGCAAGCAATTAAAATTAATTACTAAAAAATTATGGAAATATTGTGTACAAGGATAAGTAAGGGAACCTTCTCACACCTTTTCTTCTTTACAGCCTTAATACGAACGCTTTAGTATTCAACTAAGTATCTACTTATCAAATCGAGTTTCATAAGCTTTTTTTCTATGCTTACTAATTCTCTAACTTTCTGTTAAGATGGACTTTAGGACAAGATCGTCTTAGTAACGTAAAATAATTAATCTATATAGTATTTACATTACATCTTTGACGAATAATGTTATAGATCTTTATTCTCTAATTCATTATATCTCACTTAGCGTAACATTTTCCTCATTCGAGCAATACTTACATTCCTATAAAAATACAAGAAAAAGATGAGCCACATATATAGCAAGTGAGCCTAACGATACGTATTTTTGTACTTGATAGTTATCACTATATATACAGTTAAGGTCTTTACCTGTAATAACAGATTTTATTATCCAATATCATTATACAACAATACATATAATAAACAAACCTCAACAGACAGATGTAGTGAGAAAAAGAATTGAGCATGTCTTCGCTACTCATGCGAGTTCTGTAAGATCCTTCAGGTTATCTAAGTATAAGAGATAAGGTGTAATTTTACAGGCTGATTGAAAACGCGTTTAATTTTAAATTATAACAGTACACAATATTTTACTCCAAATTGTACATCACTTCAGATTGTGTGTCTATATATGTTTATGTGATTGAAAAAAATCTATCCAATGATGTGCATAATTCCGAATTTGTAGAATTAAGAAACTAGTCGAAAGTCTCAAACTCAACCTCATGAAGCGCTTAACACATATATACAGCATCTCAATCTCCAGATCAGCCAGATCGATCAAAAGTAGTTGATAACGTTTGTCAGTTAAAATTTTCCGACTCCAAACTCTTACTCTAGAGTAAGTACCGACTACACCTTACTTAGAAAATTTACCTAAACTCCGAACATCAAAACACTAAACCCATCTTACCAAAAATACCGACTCCGACTCGACTCCGACTACCACCCTCTTCATAAAATTAACTACCGACTACCCCACATCCGATCACCGACTACACGCTAAACCTACTGATCACTAATGTGCATAAAACTTATTCAGTTCCATAGTCAATAATGTAAAACTTACTACCTATACTCATATAGATAATTAAGTTAACGCATTCTTTGAAACTCATTCATTTTGATGATTTCAATTATAAGAAGGGATAATATCCCACCACTCCCCAACACCAATAGTTCATTATTTTACCCTTTCATATTTTAGCGCATCAATTAATAATAATAAATAGTATGCAATGTAACCCATTTTTTTTAAAACTGTGCCTAAGACAACCTACAAACTTGTTCATTATAATATAATATAAAAAAAATAGTTTAATATAATTACAATTAAATATAAACCAGTGTATTCTACCAAGTTATATGGTACATAATATATATATATATATATAAGAATGTGAACTGAAAAATTTCTATCCAACTTAATGTTGAGTATTTAATCCTAGCAGCAGCATACCTTTTGAAATGTCTAGCCCCAGTCCTGAATGATTCAAAATTCAAGGTTGGGATATTGTTCACTGTTTACACTAGATTTTCAGGAATGTCTTCATGAATTAATTGATTTGTCAATTTTTTCTGTAGATTATGGATTGATATAGCCTGAATCTGATTTCATTCGATATATATTCGATTTCAGAAGGTCAATATTTCAGTAGATTAAAAAGAATCTAGGGAGTTGCAAATATTATATTAACATTCATTAACTTATTAATAATACATTATTAGCTGATATTAAAAATCAAATAGCTGATAAATTAGATTCTAAGAACAGATCAAGTGTTGAAAAGACAGATCCTTATTTTAATATTAGATGTCAATTTTATTTATAATCTTAGTATTAATTTTGATTTTAACTGTGATATTATATCAGTAGTATATTTGAATACCTTTCTGAAAAATACTTTCTTTTATGGGAACATATATTATTAAGCATTATTGGAGAAAGGTACAAATACATTATTTTGTAGTTTTAGGTGTGCCAGAAAATTGACTAAATTGGAAAGATGTATATGATATTTTATGTTTAAACAAAAATTTCTATATAAATTTAACTATGAAGATTATATAAACATATATAATATAGGTATATACCTATTTTATGGTTCTTTTTTTAAAATTTACCTTTCTTCAATTATAGTTCTAACAGTATAATTAGTTATGTGGTCATTTTTAGACATTTAAATAGTTTAGATGTGATTAATATTGGAAAATTAATAACATTGAATTTATATTAGATCTGCTAGGCTTCATATTAACATGTTTTATTTTACTGTATAATATTTTGTTCATTGATTAACTATATAGAAAGAATTTCAATTACAGTCTTCCAGAACTGATTACATAATACTCTAAATCTTTTAAAGGGTTTAGTAAAAAATAAAAATATTGTTCTTAGAGAGTATTACGATCTAACGAATCATATCAAATAGCTTAACCATAAATACGGCAACCTAACCTAACCTATATCTTTCTCTTGGACATATATATCTTGAACATTTATATCACATAATAGTCCTGCGATTGTACTTTATTTAGCAGGATCAGAACTCTATGTTGTTATGTACTGAGCCCTGTGTTACCTATATCAAACTCCTCTTTTCGTTATTATCCCCCAGATAATATTCAATAGTCTGTCATACTTCAATACTAAAGTAATGGTATAATGCGATAAAATTTATAATATAAATTCTATAATACCTTTTATTCGTATTATTACTAATTATCATAAAGGATAAAATATATTCCCAAAAGTCAGGACTTGAGACATAAGTAATACAGTTTGAAAAATCTGAGACAGATAAATAAGGATTACAAATGAGTATGAGTGCGTATATTATGTTCTGCATCTGTTATTTTCCCTAAATGACATCTATCGATCAATCTAACTAATACTGTATCAGATAATCTTGGTGTGCTCACTGTTTTAGAAGATAGTGTGCAATATATAAAAAAAACGGATGTAGAAGATGCGTCCAATAGGAGTATATTTAGAGTACGGATTCTAACAACTGAGAATATACTTTATGAACCAGCTTTAGCAGCTCTAGTTTGGAAGCCTCAAAACATATGGAGAGAGAATGGCAATGTTACGAAATCCTACCAGTAAAAGTTCAAGTGCTGTGTGTTATGTGCCACTGGCGTTTTCCTCCAGAAATTCTCAGCGTTAGAGCACTCAAAAAATCTTAATCCTCAATATTCATCTGAGCAACATCTTTTATAACTCTAGAAACTATATGTCAGCCCCCGGCACCTCCACCTCTTATATTTTTCTATAGAATTATACTAAAGACATCAAAGATACCATTAAACAGTTTAAACTCATCAATAGCGTAACAATAAGATAAGCTTACTTTAATTTACATATATCTCGACAGGGTAGTTGATGCGTATTGCGAACAACCTGCACTGGGATGTGAGAAAAAAAACATCTATTAACTAGCCCTGGATTCTAAAGAGACTGGTGAGATAGGTGATAGTCTAGTCATATCCTATTATAACTTTAAGAGATATTTATTATCCCTACCTGTATGTGTATCCACACTCTGAGACTATAATTAATCTAAATTTAAACTGTGTATTAACAGATGTTTGTGACGTATCTCTTTAAACACAATCACATTGGCGAATCTATATACGTCACACTAATATTTTTACTATAACTGATAACTTCTACCACGCTAGAAAAGCTACTCAGCTATTCTAAAAAAATCAAAAATACATCACCTAATATAAAATTATCCTTGAGCTGTTAATTTAGCTTAATTTGCCTTTAAATTTTGCTGATAAAATAATTTTCGAATAAATGTTGGAATCAAATTTATAAAATAATAATATACTGAGGATACACTACATATCTTCAGAAATAATATTTTCAATTAAATACACAAGTTCTTTGTAAATAAATTAAACATATATGTAACATATATTTAGCATATATTTCCTACCTTTATTATATAATAGTATATAGTATATATAGTCAAAAAAAGATGTATCTTTTAATTATTAATAGTATTTATTAATAAAATAAATCTATTGATAGAGTGTAAATGATAAAGTAAATACAATTTGTGTCGCAACCAGACAAAGTATAATAGTACTAGAGATATTATTGAAATACATGTGCGCATGCGTGTCGTAGTCACTCAAAAGGTTATATATGCATATAAATGCGTGTCAGAGAAAGTGAGTTATGAGGCCCTTATCTTGCCCTTCTTATGCTCTAGGACTATATACGTCTCGCTGGAAATATCCTAATTTTTAGGTTCTTAAAAGGGATAATTTAAGTTACAAGTATTTATTTTATTTACAGAGAACTTGTAATGTTGTGACTAATAATGTAATATACTATATAATATACTATATATATAGATTTATTTATTCTCTTATCGATACATACTTCATATAAATTACCTATATAATATCAATAGATATTCAGTCCTGCGAAAAATATTTACGTATATATATATATATATATCATATATAATATAGCTAATACATATATAGAAATAATATATATACATATATTAATTGTTATATATAATTAGGTATTCGTAGATTGTATATCCACACAACGTGTGACGCGATTTGCAGGTATGATGGATCGATAGTAATCATATGGAGTCAATTCTTGGCGAACCTATCTTGCTGGAACATATAGAGCACAAATGTTTAGTATAAATAGATCGTCAGTGATGTTATATATATGAAAGAGATTAAGTTTCACAATAACAGTTCGATCTCTTACACAAGACGTACCCATATAGGATTAATGAGAAATCTTACCTATATACGCATCACAAGAAGGACTTTATATTGAAAGTTTCGATTCAATGTAAGGTGGTGCCAGCCATGCTTGATTGTTTTTCTTCAAAAATTTTGAAAGTAGTTTTCAGAGACTTAATTTTTTTAAAAATAAATTTTGAAATAGTGTCTAACCGAATTTTATTACTACACATCGTAGCACAATATTTCAAAGGCTAGACAGAGAAATTACAGGAACTGCAAGGTCCCTTGAGGATAAAGTTGAAGGAGAAGTTGATTATACATCTAATTTTCTTAGTACCCAAATATAAGACTTAATGCTCTAAAAGAGAAAGCTCAAAATGGCTCTTCTGAAATCAACAAGCCTTAACCATCTACCTTGTTTTAGGTAGACTTTCCTGCTTCTACCACATTGTAAATGCATGTAGCCTATGCTCTCGCATGAAGTACGGAAAAAAAAACGGTTAAAAAAAGTGGAGGGACATACAGAAAGTTGACCAGCTGAAAAATCTTTAGTAAAAAAGTACAGTTGGGAAAAACTAAAAGGAATACCCGTAGTGAAGTGAAGAGGTGAGAGAGGTGGTAATGCAGAAGACAACTCAAAGACGAGAAAATGAATAAAAATAGAACTGTATAATTGAGAGTCTTATAGGTCAAAATCTGAAATAGAGCAGTGAGGATGAAGGAAATAGAAAAGGAGGAAGGAACTATAAGAACAGCGGAAGATATAACAGAGGATGTGAAGAGAGTAAAGAAAAGTTTATTTGAGCTGACGAAAACTACAGAGTATCCAAGGAAAAAGATATTCATTTTAAAAGATAATCAGGAAGAGGTACTGGCAAGACCAGAAAATATAAATAAAATTTTGGTAGCTAAATGTAGAGGTGAAAATTAATTAGAGATAGGAGTAAATTTGAAAGCAGAAGAAGGTAAACGAAATCGCCAAGAAGGACCTTCAGGAGGAGCTGAAATCGATGAGAAATGGTAAGGCTCACTCTGGAGAGGATGGAAAAACCATAAACGTAATAAATTAAGGAGGTGCTGTGAAATGCAGCTTTGTGTTTTTATTAAGTGTTTGGAGGAGAGCAAAGTCCTGAAAGGATGGGAAAAACAATTATATTCTCCAGGAGACATAGGAGAACGCAAAATCTAAAGAAGGATTTCCTCGACTGATAACTTTGCCAAGGTATGTAAAAGAATACTGAAGAAAGATAAGGATGGATGTAGAACGCAAACTTTGGGAGGATCAGCAAGTGCATCTAAAGAATAGGAGTACAACGGATCTTAGGCAACCCTTAAAATTAAGGTGGAAAAAAACATGGCAATATAATAAAAATCATACATTGCTCTCATATATATATATATAAAACATTTGATTCAGAACCTTGTGAGAGAAACTGTTGAGACCCTGAAGAGAGATTACGGAGTGGGGTGAAAGTTGAGGAGAATTTTGAAAACATGGACATGAACTAGATATTACAAGAAATTATTATAAATGTACCGTTCTTGATACTGTATGCATATGCATGAAACTAGATATATTCTTGTTTCATAAGCCAATTCGTTAGTATTATTTTTAAAAAGTTGAAAACCAAGAATCATTAGAGAGAGAGAGAGAGAGAGAGAGAGAGAGAGGAAAGAGAGAGAGAGAGAGAGAGAGAGAGAGAGAGAGAGAGAGAGAGAGAGAGAGAGAGAGAGAGAGAGAGAGAGAGAGAGAGAGAGAGTAATAATATAAGCTGCAAATTATTATATAATTCAATGTTGGTATGTCTTACTGCATAACATATCAATCAAACTCCTTATCTATATCTATCTATCTATCTATCTTATCTACTTTACTCCATTCATTCATCTATCTATCTATCTATCTATCGGTCTATCTATCTATCTATCTATCTCTCTCTCTCTCTCTTTCTATATATATATACATTTGATAAGTTATATACATGAGTTTTATAGTTATATATATATATATAAAAAATATATATATATATATATATATATATATATATATATATATATATATATATATATATATATATATATGTGTGTGTGTGTGTGTTTTTAACATTAGCTTTCAGAAAGAAATGATTAGATAAGGAGATACTTAGAATGAAAGGTATTTACTGTAATCTCGGAGCCTCTAGAGAATCTGCATTTCTTCTCTTTTATATAAATTCACTAGCGAGAACTTTTTTCGGCAGAATTGTATTTGAGATATATTAATATATTAATAAGAGTCCTTAGACACCTTTAAGGAGGAATAAAAAGTGCATTTATTATACAAAAATAACTATTTTGTTATATAATAATAACATAACTATTAAGCTACTTACTAATGCTAATAATATCAATAATACTAATAACATACTACTACTACTACTACTACTACTACTACTACTACTACTACTACTACTACTACTACTACTAATAATAATAATAATAATAATAATAATAATAATAATAATAATAATAATAATAATAATAATAATAATAATAATAATAATAATAATAATAATAATAACACACAATATATATTACAATAATAATAATAATATTATATTTATATATATATATATATATATATATATATATATATATATATAGGTTATATATATATATATATATATAATATATATATATATATAGTGAGGGATGTGGGTTATAGTAAGTCGTGCATTAAAATATGAAAGCGTTGGCGACAAGATGGCGCCTCGAAGGACTCCTTTTTATAACCATTATTTTTCGAGAGGTTTGGCTTCCTTGCATGACTTTTAGTTGTTCGACCGGATAGGAAAAAATGCTATTATTTTCTTGTCATTAATGTTTATTACTATGTTTTAATATTTTGTCTATTAAAATATAGGGTGGGGACGATATCAAATGTTTTGTTTATGTCTATTGCTACTAGGAGAGTGCGGGAGGGTGGTAGGTTTTGGTTGAAACAGGTGAGGATGTTTTGTGTGAGATGGGTACGTAGTGTGGTGGTGGAATATTTTATCCTTAAACAGTGTTGTGTATCTTAAAGGAGGATAAATGGGGAGAATCTATTCAGGATTAGCCTTAACAGAAATTTAGATATTGTAGAGAGTATTGAAATTGGTCTATATGAAGTTGGGTTATCGGGTAGTTAGCTAAGTTTTTATATGGGGATTATATGTGCGTGTTTCCAGAAAAGTGGGATAGTGGTGGTCTGCCAAGATGTATTGATATTTGAGTTAGTACTGTTATGGCTTTAGTTCGAAGTTGTTTGAAGTGGATATTGGAGATTCTGACTGGACCTTCTGTTTGTGAGTTTTTTTGAGGTTTTTATTGGTGTTAAGTACCTCGAGCGGAGTAAATGGCGGGCTTCTTGGTTTTCTTTAATTTTTAGACCTTTTAGTTGGTAATCTGTTGGTTGGTGTTGTGGGTTTATTTCTTATTTTGTAGTTTGACATAATAAGATTGCATTGATTTTTTTGGGCTATGGATTTTATTGTTTTGCTTACAAATAGCTTCGTGGGTTGGTGGGGGCTGTGTATGTTAAGTATGGTTTTTTATTATTCGGTATATATTTGTTGTGTTGGTTTAATAGGGCAGTATTCGAGTGTACTGATTCCAGTTTTTATTCTTGTTCAAGTTAGTTAAATGTTTATTATGTTTTTGAGATCTATGATTTTGGTTTACTTGGTCTTGCTTGGGTTGTCAAAGGAGGTTCTCATTTTTAATGAGGCTGTCTATTTCTGGTGAAAAGTTGAGATTGAAATGGAGGATGTATTATTATTTGAATGCCTTTACTATTGGTTTGTTGAATTGCTGTATTGCTTTATAGAGATGTGTAAAGTAACCAGTTTGGAAGGGTTGTAGTTCATGCTATATGAAATCAGTCTACACTTGCCAGATCGCTTTTTTGTAGTTTGTACAAGTTCTCTTAAAGGATCTGTGTATGGGGTTTTAATGTTGGATTATAATTAATATTGAAATGTGATTAGGGAATATAGCGTGAAATTTTTTCCATGTTGGGGTAATCTAGATTTGGGGAGAACAAAAAGAAATATCTGGGGACGTGGGGTTCTGATTATGTTGCAATGGTTTCTGTTGTTGAGGATGCTAAGTATGTTTAATTTGTCTATGAGTATCACCTCTTGGTGATGGTGTGTATGTATTAGGTTATATATATATATATATATATAGCAGAAAGGGGGAAATAGCAGCAGTATATATAGCATAGTTATGTTATATATATATATATATATATATATATATATATATATATATATATATATATATATATATATATATATATATATATATATATATATACCAAGAACTTCCAAGAACTTAGGGTTGAAATAATTCAAATAATTCGTCTAAAATAGTTTCAAAGTTTGAATGACGAGGAATGCAAGTCTATTGAGAAGAGAAAGAGACGAGATAAAGAAGGGAGGTAGAAAAAGGAGAACTAATGAGAAATAGATAACGTCTGATTAACTCTGATTTGCATAATCTCTTGTCACTAAATCTTCTTTGAGTTTCTAATATCTTCCTCGAACGCTTCTCTCAGTAAGCTTCAATTATAACATATATCATTTCTCAACACCGCTATGCATATATGCCAGCAGCAGCAAGGAGAGTGGCTGGTTGTTGGCTACATATTGTTGTTATTGTTATACAGTTATTGGTTATTATTATTATTATTATTACATACATACATTTTTATTACATATATTATATTATAGAGCAGATATATATATACATGTTATATATATTATATATAAGTTACATGCATATTATTATTATTATTATATGTTGAGATAATAGCTGTTAGTTAGATATATGATATATATATATTATATATATATATATATGTTATCATATATTATTATATTATTGTTATTATAGAGTAGAGAGAGAGAGAGTAGAGAGATGAGAGAGAGAGAGAGAGAGAGGCCGTAATCACAAAAGGGATGAGAAGATACATTTCAACTTCAACTAAATAATTTTCTAAGCAAAATCCGTAATTCGATGAAAACCTGTTCTTTTGTCCTTCACGAGTGGAACAATGTTTACCAGAAAATTAAAAACCTCTCGTTCTCCTCTTATGGCTCCATCGGTGATTACACATGATCAGGTGTATGATATTTTTAGATCTATGAAAGTCAAGAAGGCTAGTAGTCCGGACGGCATTCCTTGTCGTGTTTTGAGGGATCGTGCTCCTGAGCAGGGACCTGTCCTCATTAGACCCTACACTTTCTGCCTCAATTATAATACTTTCCTTCAATGCTGAAAACGGGCAAATGTTCAAGTGATCCTGAAGAAGGGTAGTCTCTCTGTTTCTTCTAACTAATGTTCTATAACTCTCACTTGTATTCTGTCTAAAATCTTTGAAACTCTCCTCAACTCACATTTCCTGGACCACCTGGAATCTCATAATTTTTCTTCTTTCAGATCACCAGTATGGTTTTCGAAGCTCGATATCAACTGGTGACATACTTTAGGAACTCTCTGATTTATGGTATTCTGGCCTTATAGAATTTTGGGAATCTTATGTGATGGCGTTTGGGATAAAGAAAGCTTTTGATCTGGAATGGCACACGCCACTTCTCTCTAACCTCCTTACCCTTGTTTTTCGTTCTTCTCTTTTCTTACTCATGAAGTAGTAGTTTTCACTTAGATCGTTTCACATCGGCACTTGTTGATGAAGCGACCTCTTCCTTCATTCCTGTAATTTGTGGTGTTCTTCAAGGTTCTGTTTTAATTCCAAATTCCACTTCTAACTCTGTTCATTCTTATGCCGTTGACTTATCTCTCCATTCTTCTATTTATTTAAAATCTGATCCCCTTTTCCATCTAGAGTTGTTTCTCGACTTCAGTTCCCGATTTTATTCTTGTCGATCTGGATGATATTTCGCTGTGGGTCCACCACATTCTTGTGAAATTTAATTCTTAAAAAACTCAACTTCTTTACATCGTCTTTCCAACTTTTCTATCTCATTCGACTTCTACATTGACTCACCTGTGAGCAGCATAAACATTCTTGGTTTGAACATTAACAATAAATTATCTTGGAAACCTCATAGCGGTTGCTAAGGTGGTCTTCTTTCGAACAGTAACTCAATTATATAAGGGTCTTATCCTTATGAAGTATTGTTTAAACATTTGGTGGATTCCGGTTCCACACTTTTTGGATAGGCTAAGGCTAAAATACCATTTAACTGTCCCCAAATTTATAACTCTATTACTCCTTTGATCCTCTATCTCTGGCCGAAGATGTTGGAGCTCTATCTCTTCTCAATAAGTACTTCATATAGAGATGTGCTTGACGGAGTTGACCTATAGCATTCACCCACTTGGCGTCGACCTTGCAGCACAAGGGCTTCTCTGCTTTCTGACGAAATTAGCATAAATAATAGAGATCCCAGGCTTACTCGTTGTGGTGCCTCATTTTTTCCAGTAACCTTTATTCCATAAAACTCTTTCAATCTTCTGTTATTACTGTTGTATTTATTTTTCCTGCGCACACCCGAGAGATTTACAGTAATCTTGGCCTTGGGTGGATTTTCTTTTATTCTTTTATTTTATAATTCTCCTTCCACCTTGAAAAGGGCGAGTCCATGAATGGTGGCAACCTGTTAAAAAAAATGGTTCTTTTTAGATTTCTTTTCTCATATCTTAAAATATTTTTATTCTTCTTCCTTTAGAGTAATTTATAATTTAAGAAAAAATACGCAATTTTCTTTAAAGTTTTAATCATTTAAATATTTTGTATTGAAATATTAATTTTTATAAATTATTAATATTTTCAGTTGTTTCAAAAAAATTTTCAAAAACTTATATAAATTTTTCTATTTTTGGCTGTATTTAATTTCTATTTGAATTTAAAATTTTCAATTTTTATTTTATTTCTAAAATTTTATTTTTATCTCGACTTTATTCTAAATATTCTTAATAGCTTTTTAATTAAAAAAGATATTTTTTCATTATTTCATTTTAAATTTTGTTGTTCATTATTTTATTTTTAAAAATTATGAATTATTCATATTAATTTTTTATTTTTCTTCATATTTTTAAATTTATTTTAATAACAAAATATTATTGAAAATTTCAATATATATATATATATATATATATATATATATATATATATATATATATATATATATAGCATATATATATATATATAAGGTTATGTTATATAGCAGTTAGCAGCAAGAGTATATATATATATATTATTATATATAAATATATGTATATATATATAGTATAGAGCAGTAGTAAGTATATATGTTAAGCAGCATAGTAGTATATATATATATATATATATATATATATATATATATATATATATATATATATATATAGTATATATATATATATATATATATATATATATATATATTGTTATATATATAT
>JABUQX010024792.1:0-48363 GCA_015478945.1 Trachelipus rathkii | reverse complement strand
CCCGAAAAAAAACTCAATTTTAAGATTTACCAAAATAATTTCAAATGTTAAATTTAGGAAAAATCGTACTTTTAAGAGTTCTAAATTTGTAATGTGAAAAAATTAAGAAAAAGCGTAATTTTAGAATTAAGATTTTTATTTAAAACTGTTTTCACAACTAATGAAAGATTTGGGATATAAAAACCAAAATCATATAAAATTTCTATTAAAAAACGTCATTTAAGACACTATAAAGACTATTAATAAATTCGCCTTTTTGCTTTTTAAATTGCATTCAATGAAACAACATTTATTTTTTCAAGCTGAAGATACCGTTAAAAACTCAATTTAAGATACTACAAATAATTTCAAATGTTGAAATTTCGAAAAAATCGTGTGTGTAAGCAGTTCTAAATTTGCTAATGAATGAAATTTAAGCAAAAGCGTAATTTTAGATGTTAAAATTTGTTATTAAAACAGGTTTTCACAACTAATGAAATATTTGGTATATAAAAACAAATATTGAAATTTCATTAAAAAACGTCAATTTAAGACACCTAAAAACTATTAGTAAAAATTCTTTTTTCTGCTTTTGAAATAGCATTTCAATGAAACACCATTATTTTTTCAAATGCTGAAATACCGTTAAAACTCAATTTAAGAATTACCAATATAATTTCAATGTTGAAATTATGAAAAATCTTACTTTTAAGAGTTCTACATTTATAATGTATAAAATTTAAGAAAACCGTTAATTTAGAAGTTTAAAATTTTTTACTTAAAACAGGTTTTCGACAACTAAGAAACCCAACCCAACTATAAAAAATAACAACATATTGAAATTTCATTAAAAAACTGTAATTCAATACCAACAACAATTAAATAAATTCTGTTATTCTGCTTTTGAATTGCATGTCACATGATAACACACTTATTTTTTCAAATGCTGAAAGACCGTTAAAAACTCAATTTTAAGATTAACCTACATCAAATTTCAAATGTTGAAAATTATAAATTTTTTCACTTATAAAATATAATTCTAAATTTGAATGTGAAAATGAAATTAAAAGATAATTTAGAAGTTAAAATTAATTTAAAACAGGTTTTTGTTTTTTTTAACTAATGAATTATTTGGTTATAAAAACAAATATATTGAAATTCACTTAAAAACGTCAATTTAATGACATCTAAACTATTTATAAATTCACTTTCAGCTTTTTAAAGCATTTTAAATGAAACATTAGTTTTTCAAGCTGAAAATACCGTTAAACTCAATTTTAAGGATTTATCAAATAAATTCAAATGTTGAAATTTTAGGAAAAATTCATACTTTTAAGAGTTCTCATATTCGTAATGTCAAACTTAATGAATAAGCGTCAATTTTAGAAGGTACATTTTTTTATTTAAACAGGTTATCACACACGAACTAATTGAAAAATTTATATATAAAAACAAATATTGAAAATTTCATTAAAAAACTCAAATTAAAACACCGTAAACAATTAAAAATTTTCTTTTACAGCATAAGAAATTGCTTTTCAAGGAAATAAAAAAAATTTGAAATCTGAATGCTTAAAAAAAACCAATTTTTAAATTTACCAAAATTTCCGAGTGGTTTAAATTTAGAAAAAATCTACTTTTAAGAGTTCTGAAATTTGTAATGTGAAAATTTAAGAAAACAAGCGTAATTTTAGAAGTTAAATTTATTGTTATTAAAACAGGTTTTCACAATCTAATAAAATTATTGTATATAAAACAGCTATTGAAATTTCATTAAAAATATGTCAATTTTAGACACCTCTGCTTAAAAATAACTATTAATATAATTTACTTTCTGCTTTTTGAATGCATTTACACCTGAAACACATGTAATTTTTTCAAATGCTGAAAATACCGTTAAAAATTGTCCATTTGAAGAAGTTTCTTAAAAATTTTGATATATGAAATTTATGAAAAGGCGCCATTTTTAAGAGTTCTTTATTTGTAATCCGATAATTTAAGAAAAAGCTGTATAGTTTAAAGTCTTAAATTTTTGTACTTAATAACAGGTTATTTCGACAAACTATGAAATATTGGTAATATAAAAACATAATATGAAATTGATCATTAAAAGAAATTTCAATTATAGACACCTAAACCTATATAACATCATAGCTTTGGCGAAGGGGAGGTTGTTATTATTATGAGATTTTGAATTTCAAATTGCTAAAATACAGTATTTTAAAATATTTAATATTTACTCGAAATAATTTCAAATGTTGAAATTTTAGAAATATCGTGTATTTTTAAGATTTTCTAAATTTTGAATGTAAAAATTATAGAAAAAGCGTAATTTTAGAAGTAAATTTTTATTAAAACAGTTTCACAACTAATGAAATGATATTTCGGTAATATAAAAAAACAAAGATTTGAAACATCCATTAAAAACGCAATTTAAGACACCTAAAATATTATTATTCGGCTTTTCTGCTTTTATCTAAATTGTATTTCAATGAAACACATTTGTTTTCAAATGCTGAAAATACGGTTAAAAACTCAATTTGAAGGAAGGTTAGCCAATACTTTTCAAATGTTGAGAAGATTTGGAGAAATCGTACTTTAATGAGTTCTTAAAAGTTGTGAATTGTGATAATGTTACTTTGTGGCAAATTCAAAGTTGTGTATAAATTTTTATGTTTTACACAAGACTATTAAAATATTGTTATTAAAAACATAATAGTGAAATTCATTATAAAAACGTTCAATTTATAGACACCTTAAGACTTATATGAATTAATTGCGGCTTTTTTCTGCTTTTTTTTGAGAATCATTTTTTTTCATTTTGCCACAAACTAATTTTTTTATTTTTCATTGAAATCATTTTCTAAAGATGTTACACAGAAATGGTGTATTATAAATAATATTCACATTTTATAAACTGCTTATACCTATAACATATACCAATATCAATAGTCTGGCGTTTTTGTAAACTTTCATTGTACAAATCTTATTCATACACAGTTCCGAAATATCCCTTGCCAATCTCCATTGAAAATTGTGATAGGAGATAAAATAAACACGTTAACATTTCTTCTAGCATACTGGTCAAGTCTTTCTCCTTCGTATTTTGATAAATCAGCTTGTTGTTCCTCTTTCTGTTTAATCTTCTCCATATCCCTACATAAAATTATTTACATGCAGTATCTTCTTATCCAATAGAGAAACGCTCCAAAGTATCTCAGACACAATGTTCTACTATAAACACATTACACTGATTCGTGATCGTTCACTTTAATACCATTATTCTTTATCAAATCTCATCTTAATTGCGTCGCTCCTCTCTTATTATACATTCTAGAATTGCCTTTACTTGCTATTATTCTCTCAATTTTGCCAAAATTCCTAACTTCTCGCTGATATGGATAGCAATTTTCCAGGTGTGTGTGTGTTCTACAACACAATTTTTTTGGCTGTAAAATCAATATCTATAACCGCATTTATCTCCACAAACCTCTTCTCACTTTTCAATAATCTACTCCTACTACTAAATAATATTAATACCATATTGGCTTTGAACATATTTCTTTTAGAAATATCTCTTTCGACGTTTCGTCTGGATCTTTTTCAGCTGTTGACAATTAAACCATCCTTTGCCTTAACATAAGAACAACAATTATGTCATATGGGGGATATACTGTTCAGCAAATCACAAAATTGGAAGGCAAATAGAGACCGGCACTACTATTATAGAGAAAACGGAGAAAGTTCTGTTTATGACTGCTCGAGAACTTGTATTTTCTTTGCACAGTCTTCTCTCTTCAGCATACCTCCCATCTTGAGTGAAACAAGGTCCTCATTCGCCCTTGTGATATATGGAACTAAGTATATTTCTGCTAATTTTCAGTGTGAAGAAAAAGTCGCTTCCTTATGCATACCTAGGTTTCACCCCTGTGTATTATTGATTTCGGCTTGTTGGAATCAGGTCGAGTCAGAAGCCCAAAAGCTTATAAACCGTTCTGTGACTTCTCTCATCTATCACATTTACCCCTCGTTATTTCTATATGTCGAGACACGCGATAGTTTGTTAGTTGTGTATCTCTTATGCTTTAAAAATTACGGCGTTTAATACCGAAACTTCCAATCATTTTGACATATAGAGATACTTATTCACCTCACGAATAACCTCACATACCTTGAACTTTACGCGACTAACACCTTCGCGTACTGCATCATGAGAAAGAGGTGACTCCGCCTTTATGGCACAGATGTATAATTTTGTTTAAAAGGGTAAACTCGCCAATTGTTTAGATATATTGCATGCTCTGTGCTTTTCATTTATTCCAATAGCACCGACCTCTGTTCTGTTTGAATTCATAACTCAATAGTCTATAGTGTGTTTTTCCTGGTAATTATAATAATCTTCCATCAATACTCATAGCTGATAGCAGTTCCATATATTAAACATAACTCGGCGTCTATATTATAAGTAAACACGCTTAAGATATGATTAAACTTATCTTGAAACGTTCACTTTTTCTCTTATCTTATCTCCCGGCTGCTACCTTTGGAACATGTGCGCTCTCCGTGTTCAACGTTGTACACGGTGAATTACTTGTTCACTTTTCAACGACTTAAAAACACACATGCTAACACATGTCAAAGGTCTAAGAATTTATCAAATATTGAACCAAAATTTTACTAGTAAATTTTAAATTAAAGGAGCAAGAAAAAAAATTACGAATACTCTCTTAGCGTTCCATTGACAGTTAATTTTGGTACGTGTGCAAATTTTAAGAAAAAGCAAGGAGAGCTTTTATGATTTTTATGTGATATATTAGAAGTTTGGAATTATATCTTGAAATATATACGGGATTTTTCAAATATCTATTAATTTGACAAGGTATTTTTTAGTGGAGGGGGGTGTATAGAAAGAAAACATTGAGGGCTCAAGCCCGTGAGTTAGGAACAAATCTATATTATAGAGACCAGCTCTCAACATTTCAGGACCTATTCAGCTGAACTTCAACAATAAAGCTTGTAGCTAGAGTATACGCTATTATGAACTTCTCATCGTATCCTTATAATGAGAACTGGCGAAACTTCATACCATTATTTGAAACACATTATTTTTTCTCTCAATATAGAGAATTGCGCATTTTCAGTATTGAAGTACGAGAGGGTAAAAACTTACTAAGTGTTTCATAGTTTATTTTTCAAAAAACAATATTGACAGACGAATTTCGTTTTTCACTTAGTATATAATTTATTCGATTATATCTTTTTTTAATTTCTATTAACTATATTTTGTAAACTATGAGTTGCTCGAGGAAAGATTTTCTTACGAATGAAATAAGCGAAAATGCTTTGAGATATATTTTTTTAAATGGCTGAAATGCAGATTCGGATTCTCTATTAAAAAGAGTTTTAGAGAATAGAAGTGTTTTAAAAGATGGAAAAGTGTTTATAAAGATAAATAAGGATCAGTGTATTATGATCTATTCAAGAGCTTTTCAAGGGTAATATAATGTAAAAGAACAATTATATTTGATTATGATAATAATTTATATTCAAGTAGAATATTAACAAGAAAATAATCGTATATACCTTATTCACTCTTTCTAAAAACGGAAATAATAGCATCTTTCGCCATATTCTTGCCTTGTATTATTATAATATTCGAGCAACAATATAAATCTCAATTGCAGAACTAAGTTAAGATGGAATATTTGTTATTTTTTTTTAATGCCCTAGCACTGTGTTTATAAAAATACTTCCATATTTTTAATTGCCAAAATAATTTCAAATGATTTTAAAATAAAAATTGATAACAAACTTTGCACTTACTGATCTACATTTGCACTTAAATTGTCAGCAATATTTTAGTCATCTTTCATGATGTGAACGAAAGATATTATAGAAGTAAAAGGCTCAGTCTTACTAATGACAATTATATTTATGGATACACCTTCTGAAATTTTACTTTATAATTAGAGATAAGCACCTCTTCAATAAAGAAAGTATTTTTCTCGACATATTTATGTTAATATTAAGTGTAAGTTCACAAACCTATATTAGAGTTTTGAACAAATATCAAATTAATCCTCGTATATTATAAATTAAATATCTCTATTTAAACAGAACACACGTTTCGATATTTTATGTACACACTAAACACCTATTTAAATGTCAATTTCTTCTTCGCTACTTTTCTGAAATTGCGCAATTTGTATACTGTAATAATTTATATAGCATCAATAAAAGATTCCATCTTTGTCTATTTTTAAAGTTATGGCTCTAGAGAAAGATATGAAGTACAAAAAACACATTTAATAATATATCTCAAGAAATGTTCTTTTGTGAGAGAGAGTGTTACCAAATTTAATGAACCATCTCAACTTTTATGATTCGTTATGTACTGTGACATTCAGAAAATTCTTTTTATAATGAATTTATAAGTATTGTTTGTGACACGGGCTCTATCTTTATCTTTCCATGTAGATAAACAGTTAGGATTAGATTTTTTAATTAGGTTAAATATTTATAGACATGGTATTATAATATAAAAAAAAAAAAAAAGGTCCATAAATTCAGATACGGAAAGCAAACACAAGTAAAAAGAAGAAAAAAATCTTTAACCTATTAATAATTATTCTTTTTATTTCAACAATGATTAATCGCTTTATTCAAGGAACCAAACTCGATATTTATAATAAAATACTTATTTTGTCAATTCACACCAGTATCAATGAATTCTTTATCAAATAGAAATCACGAAGTATTATTAGATCAGATTTCATTTAAAAAAGATAGATTCAGTTAATGTTAACTCAAGAACCATTATTTACTAAGGGATTGTATGCAACTGGACATATTATCTCCTGAACATTTTTATAATATTCATCGATCATATCTCGAAAGATTGAATTATCTGCACAACTCTGGTGTATGTATTTCCAATAATGTGCACAGTCAATACCTTAAAAAACTCACTTATTGTAAGATTCTTAAATCAGCAAATTAAATATTTATTCTTATCTTTAATCACTTGTGAAAAAATTAAACTCACGAATATGTATAGTGTAAGTAAACTAGTAAGTAATTAATATTTCGATTAAAATTGTTTAAGGTAAAAATTAATGAGAAAAATGTTCTATTAGAACTCACTTTAATTTAGATGATGATATGCGACATTATAAAACTAGTTATATTATTATAAAATACAATTAGATCTCTTACACTGCATACGTATGGAAACATGCAACATTTTATTCGTAATTGAATGTTGCATGTATTCTACAAATATACTAACTACACATATTTGAGATATTATATTATCTATATAAAACGATCAATTGCATTCGAAACACCTATTAGCGTTACATATCAATAAATATTCACTTTCTTTCCTAGACTTCAAAAATCTGACATTATACTCTTATGAAAAACGCGACTCTATTTTCTTCATAATACTGCTTTTAAAATAAAAGCCACATACCGGTTTTAAATAAACTCTCACCATTAGTGTTTCTAGCAAAGAATTTGTCCCAAGCCTAGGAAAATCTGTTTTCTACATAGCTTTTTTCATGCAGATACACTAATAACTACCTCATTGATGGTTGTGTTGTACAATATCACGTGGTAAAATCTATCTTTTAAGGAAATTCTGAAATTCCGGTTTCATTTTTTTGACAATACTGGTTGAAATTAACATGTTTTAAGAAAATTACAAAAATAAATAATTTTTCCGTGATAGAGACAAAACGATTAGATATTACAAACAGATAATGTAAATAAAATATGTCCGTAAATTTTAGAAGTTAAAATATTTTATTTATTAAAAAAAACAAGTTTTTCTATCAATATCTTACACTTGATAAATGGGTTGATTTTCCCCGAACAATATATACAAAAACAAAATATTAGAATATATTACTCTAATTGAATGAAACAAGTGTCAAATTTTATTGATACAGACCTACAAACTATTAAATATATAATGTCACTATGTTCTGGCTTTTGAATTTTATAGCCAGTTTCTCATTTTCATCTATACCAGTATAATATTTTGTTTCTTTTAGTATTCCTGAGTGAAAGAGCAACTCTTATAAAACATCGAAACCTTTTATATAGAAACAACCACAATATTTCATCTCTTGAAATTACTCTTCGGTCATCGCGTCGTCACAAAAAAATTACATAAAAGAGTACAAGACAACACTATATCGTACATACCACATATATACTATCAATGAAACTCAAATTATATCCTATAATTTATCATACTCGAGCTAACAAAAACCAATAAATAAGACATAATTATCCACACGTTCACTACACGATACTAAACAACTCATCGACAATGCACAATTTACCAACATACACAACACACAAACACACAAAAAACATACTGGGTAAACAAAAATTTTTTTATTTTAATCTATTTATATAATTAAAAATTCAATTCTAAACATGTCTACTAATTTTTTTTTACAGTTTTCAAAAATATTATGATTTTTTTTAATAAAAAAACATTAATAAATTAGTGTTGGTCTTTATTTGATACAAAGGTTCAGATTAATTAGCCCTTGTCCTTACCTTATCAGAAAACAAAAAAAATACAAAATATCTTTCTTGTTTTTTTATATTTACATACCCCTTAATACTTAGTGAATTCCGAAATAATTATGTCTCATTTATTTTGATTATGTTTTTCATTTCCTGAGACACATTTTCATTTATTTCATTGTGTACTTGTTATATTAGATTACTCACGGTTTATAGAATACATCTTCACGGGAAACTCATTATATTAATATTTATATCACAAATAAAGTCTTATACATATTTTATTTGTCCTTGAATGAATTTTATACGAAAATATAGATCTCATTGTGAATCGAATACACTGGAAGACTGTGATCTAGACAATTGTGAAAATAATTAAAAAGAACTTAATAAACGAGTTTTAACTCTCGTAAATCTTTATTTTGAGAGAGTCTTTAAAAATATATATATAGAAATCGAGTAGTATCGGATCTAACAAAACGAAAATGTCAAATACATATTGACCTACTATTATTGTTAAATTATAATATATACAAATTTTCTTGCGTGAAAATTTGCGACTTAAGTATACAAGCACATAATTAGAAAAAAAATAATAAGTAAAAAACGTCAATTTAAAACAAACCATATAAAAATAACGTGTCGATCAATAAATATTTCGTTTCTTAGTTTTGTAATTGTGCTCTCTTTGTTTGTTAGTCGAAATTATGCATTATGTATAATTCATGGGGTTTCATCCCTTTAAAAACTTATAACTCATTGTACAACATAAAGGACTTACATGTATTTTTATTGCAACACAAATCGCTCTCATTGAATCTAACACTCAGATTACACACCTGAAATAAGACCAATTATTCTGATTTCAAGAAAATTTATCACTTCACATAAGTCGTTCAATGTTCTAATTGTGCTAGACGTAGAATTTTTTTGGATATGGATTAAATCTTGAACAACATGTAATTAAGATTCATCTTATACTATCATGACTTCTTCAAAACTAACCTGTCATACACACTGAGTCACCGAGAAGACCGCGCAGTTGCAACAGTAAGTCAACTCTAAACTAGAGAAAGTATATAAGATTTTTTATAAAACAGTTTTTATCACAACTAATTGAATAAATGGTAGACAATCTTTAATACGATGATAGCAATATGACTATTGTAACCATCTGGTAAAATATTCATCTATACTACAGTTGTATATCAACAACTTAACATACTCATATAGAGCCCAAATATTACAGAGCTATTTTTCTTGTTCTTTATTGACAAATTTTGCATAGTCGTCTCTCACTCCAACAAACAATCAACAAAGTAGTTATTCTTCTTCCATAGAGATGCTTGATGCAATAGCTCCTCAATACAATCAAAATCTCAATATTTTAGTGAATTTCTCCTCATCAAAATCAAATTTCTATCCGTAGAATCCAAAGTTGTTGTCGATACTATTACAAGGGAATCTGATAAACTTTCTGCTTTGCTTGGTAACTTAATATACATGAACATGATATATAGCTACCATTTTAAATGTACTGTTGTGATTCATTATATTGATTTTTTAGCAAATATAATTAATAATATATATTTATCGAACAACGATGGCTTTTGGCGATTCGAGACAAGGCTTAAACATTTTGTATTCTGTTGCCTATTATACTGGTCTATTTGTGATAAAAAGCGATAATATGCTATTTTATTTCTCTGTTGAAAAACGTATGTCTCTCTAGCTTTAGAACACCGTGTAAGCATAGAGGTTACCCTTAAATTGCAACATTGTTCTAGAGCTGTTCATAGACGAATTGTCATATTATTATATATGCCATGACCACTCATGTTTTGTCATATAATGACCGTAATAATTATATTACAACTATTCCTCTCAGCCTACAAAACTCCAATACTAAAACATATGGTTTTTATAACCTCACTGTGTTTCTTCACTGTTGTAACTTACTGATACAACATCCCCCCCTCTATCAGAAAACCTTCTCAGATCATTCATAAGTCGTGAAACAAGATTCTACAATGCCACAGAGAATCGTAATTTAGAAGTGCAGCAAATATTTTTCTATTAATTAAAACACTGTTTTCACAACTAATTGAATATATATTTGGAGTACTATTATAAGATATCTTCCGAGTCAACCACTTATAAACGTCATATATATATTATTAGAAGCAATATGAAGATAATGATCAAAGCTAGGGTAGTTTAACCGCTTCACTAATTATAAGGATTTATGCCGTTTAAATTAATAGTACTATTACATTGTCAAGAAACACATTTATATATATTTTACAAATAATCTGTAAATATTTTTCTTATAAAAACTCAATTTTTATATATTACCAATATTAAAATCCAATTTGAATATATTATGGAAAATTACGTAACTTTATTAAGTAAGTTTTCATAAAATGTATTATATATGATAATAATGCTGATAAATTTAAGAAGAGGCGTAATTTTAGAAGATGGTTTAAAATTTTATTATTTAGTGGCCAAACCTAGGTGGAAAGCTGGTCTCTCGAACAACTACACCATCGAAGAGTCACTATTAGCAGGGTCCTATAACCCAAGAGCGAGACATCATAGAAACGCCAATATTCATCCATTTCATTTAAGCAGTTTACGTCGAAACGTAAAAATGCATCTAGCGTCATTTCATCATTAATGAAGGTTCACTGATTTCTTTCTCAACCTTTTTTTCGAACCAATTGCAAATCCCCATTCTTAGAGTGATATATCTGTTTATCACAGATGCACTAATAGTGTCCCTGGTAAAAAGAATGGACCCTTCACGAATATTACAGGCCTAGACCATTCCATCTTTCTCCTACATGATTTTGTTCGAGAATCTTTAGATAAGAGTAGCAGCTATTCCGTTTTTATAGGGCTTATAGATTATTTACCACAATCGTTCAACGTGGCATTACATCATTGCATGTTATTAAATACTTTCTAACTGATAATTTTTACAACAAAATCAACTCCGTCTATACAAATTATTTTTATATAAAAACAGCACTGTAGCGTGCTTTGTTTCTTCTACTCACTACAGAGTGACGGACCATTACTTCTTCGTAAGATATCAGTAAGTAAAGAATTCTTGAAAGCCTTCTCAGTGGCTTTAATGAGTGCACACCTAGCTCTAAACGTCAATCTAGGACACCTAAAACTATAACTAGACTTCAACGTTACCCTTTCTTCGCACATGTGTATGACGTGGCAAGTATTCAGATGTAGACACATTTATCTTCGCTTTATCAAATGCGTCTAAAAATTACCGTATTTAAAACTCTATAAATTTTAAGATTTAATTACAATAAATTATTCATACCCCCATGACGTTTCGGCATATTCAATATAAAAAATTTTATACAGAATTCTAATTACTATTTAATGTGATATAATTTTTATTCAATAAACCGTAATTTTAGAGCTGTTAAAACTTTTTTATATAAATAACAGGTTTTCACAACGAATGAAATATTGGTAACTCTATGAATATATACGAATGGAAACATTAGATCTATATCCAGCTAAAATAATGGTCATTTAAGACACCTAAAACTATTAAAATTCGCTTTTCTGCTTCTTGAAAATTGCATTTCAATGGAAACACATTATATTTTTTATTCCAAACTTGAAAAATATACCTAAAATATTTCAAATTCATTCTTATATCCCATAAATAATATTGCCACCTTTTGGATATTTAGGAAAAATTCTACTTTTAAGAGTTCAAATTATACGCGATATAGTTGAGAGTTTCAAACGACACAAGTAACTATTTATTTTATATGTTTATAAATAGGTTATATTATAATAATACAAGTTTCTTATAATCACTAATGATAATAATTTTATATAGGATTTAATAAAACTAATATTAATAAATTTCAACTTATAATAAAACGTCTCTTCAATTTAAATGACTACTTAAAATATATATTATAAAATTCACTAAAAGTCAAATGTTCTTTATATAATAGCTATTTCAATTAATAAAACACCATTATTTTTATATCAAATATGGCGAGACCTCTTAACGCTAGGCCAAACTAGCAATGCCTAGAATAGCCGGTTTAAAAACTCGAATATTTGAAAGGAAAAAGGTCGTTCTGATGCAATATTGAATATCACATTAAGAAAAAACAACAGTCCTTTTAAGAGTTCTAAAGTTGTAATGTGATAAAATTTTAATAAATAAAACTCTATACGTATTATATAAATTTAGAAGTATAATTTTATTAAATATTCAGTATTTTCACAATACATAAATGATAAATTATTATCACATATCCGGAAGCCAGACATATGCACACAAAAATGAAATTCATAAAAATCAAATTTAAACAATACGAAACCAATTAAATAAATTTATCCTTTTTCTGTGACTATTTGTAGAATTGACATTTCATCTTGATGAGGACACGTACTTATTCTTTTCTCTCAGGAGAGATGAGGTCACAAATCACCGTTAAAAACTCAATTTAAGATTAACCTGATCACGCACACACATGGGAATATATCATAGTTGAAATTTGGATACTAGTAATTTGTACTTTTTATAATAATAAGCTTGACGAAAGGCAAGGAGAAAATTTAAAAAAGACTACGTATAATTTTTATTATAGAATATCTTATATATTATATATAATATTATTTTTTATATAAAATACAATGTCTTTAATATACTAAATTCTAATAAATATTATTAATTATAGTAGTACTTATATATATATATATATATAATAAATAAAAATTAATGTCACGTCGAAAATGTCGTTTTAAAATATATTGTTAATTACTTAACACACATAAATATAACTATTATATAAATTTGCTTTGTGCTTTTTGAAATATGGCATTTATGCAATGATGAGTTTGCCGAAATTTTAGCAAACATTTCTCTGCTTCTTCATAAGATTTATCTACCGGTTCGCTTCTCTGTTTAATTAAACAGAAAAAAAAGTTAGCTGCCGGTTTGCTATCTTGAAAATGCTTAAAAGTACCGGTTCAACGAGCTGGCTTCAGTACACCATTGCATATATGTCATGTAGCTAAAACAGGGCCAATTAACATTCGTACGACTTCAAAAACTTGACAAATGTCATCAAACAGAAACTGATATACTTGAGGTAAGGTTGTCCGAGCACCGCACCGCACCGCACCGCACCGCACCGCATCACACCGCACCGCAATAAACGCACCCCGCACCTCACCTATTCAAAAGTCATTACTGTCGAACCGCACCACATCTCTTTTTCAATGCGCACCGCGCTCTGCTCCTCGCCGCACCGGGACACTGGAATTGTGAGCCGCATCACACCTTACCGCACCGCACCGTACCGCACCGCACCGCACCGCACAGCACCGCACCTGGTGCGTCGGCCAATCCTAGCCTGAGCTATACAATAGCGACTTGACGGTTCATTATTTACAGAAAAATCTGTAAAAACAAATTGTAAAATAAATGAATAAAAAATTAATAAATAAATAAATAAATAAATAAATAAATAAATAAATAAATAAATAAATTTTTTCTGATAAAATAATAAAAATATGAATAAAAAATAACATAATTTATAATAATTCATAAAATTAAAAATAATAATAATCAAAACAAATAATAAATAATAATGATTAAGAATAATAATATAATATAATATAATAATAATAAAATCATATCATAAAATAATAGACAATAATAAATAATAAAATAATAATATTATACCTATATGAATCCTAATAATAAAATCATAATATTAATAATAATAATAATAATAATAATAAATAATAATAATAATAATAATAATAATAATAATAATTCGACGGTATAGTACTTACTAGGTAGCAATTTTTTATAACTAACACACCAGAAAAAAACAGAATATGTTATGTATATAAGCTATGTTGTACTGGTGTGTAGTCTATAAATTATATATATATCATATATTATTATTATATCGTACTAAATACTGTATGATAATTAGATAATATTATGATAAATATTTGAATATCTTTAATAATATCAACAATAATAAAGAAAAAAATAATATAAATAATTTAAACTGTTAAAATCATTTTTTAAAACACAAATTTTCAGACATCATCTGAAAAAAATGGTAAATTTCAATTAAATAAATTTAGTTTACTGTTTCTCTCCTCTTCTCCCTCTCTCCCTCTCTCCCTCTCCTCTCTCTTCTCTCTCTTCTCTCTCTCTCTCTCTCCTCTCTCTCTCGCTCTCTCTCTCTCTCCACCTGACTGTATGTGAAGTCTCCTATTTTTATATTTATAAATATTGGCATTTCGATTTATTTGCGCTGTAGGTGTTGTATTTCAAAAGCTTGAAAACTCTCCGCCTCCCCCCATCTTTCCCCCCACCCCCGCCTCTCCCAGCTTTCCTTTATCATCGAAAGAAGTTTTCTTCAACAATTGACAGTACGTATGTTTATTATTTATCAGTTTTTCCTAAACTTCAAAAACGAAATACGATATTTTGATAAATTCATTTCTTATTAAACAAAAACTAAGACTTTGAAATCATATAGATTTTTGGTAAATAATTTCCAAAACCTATTCACATTGATTCATCATTCAAACGATAATCCGATATATATAAATTTGTTCAAAACAAACATATTTTATAATTCATATTTTGAAAATATTCAGCTTTAATTCCATATATAATGACACGAAGTCAAAAAATATAAAAATTTATATTACCTACTGAAACATTCTATACTAATAATAATAATATAATAAATAAAATAAAATAAAAAATAATATAATAATAATATAATAATAAATACATAATAATAATAATAATAATAATAATAATAATAATAAAATAAAAAATAAAATAATATAAAATAATAATAAAATAATCAAAATAATAAAATAATTAATTAATTAAATAATAATAATAATAATAAATAATAATATAATAATAATAAATAAAATAAAATAATAATAATATAAAAATAAAAATAAAAATAATTAAATAAACTAATAAATAATAAAAAGAAAAAAAATAAATTAAAATAGAATAATAATAATAAAATAATAAAATAATAATAATAATATAAAAAAATAATAATAATAAAATAATATATTAATAATAATATAATATAATAATAATAAATAAAATAATAATAATAATAATAATATAATTCAGAAATAAAAAATAACTAATAGAAGAATTTAGTATTAAGAGGTTATATGAATAAAAATATTAAGAATAATAAGAATAAGAAAAAATAATAAAAAAATAATAATAATAATAATAATATATAATAATAATAATAATAAAAATTAATAAAAATAATAATAATAATAATAAAAAAAATAATATAATAATAATAATAATAATAATAATAAAAAATAATAAAATAATAATAATACTATATAATAATAATAATAAAAGAAAAGATAATAATAATATTAATAAGAAAAATAAAATAATAAAATAATATAAAATTAAAATAATAAAATTAAATAATTATAATAATTAATAATAATGAGAAATATTAGTAAACTAATAGGTTTAACAAATATGTGAAGAAGAAGAGAAAAGAAAAAAAAAAGATAAGAGAAGAAAAAAAGAAAAAATTAAACTGAAAGAGGAAGAAAGGGCAGAAAAGAAGAATAGAATAATAATAATCAGAGAAAACCTTAATATAACAATAAATAAATAGTAGAATCATAAAATAATCATAGAGAATAACCTTAATAAAACAATAATAAATGGATTACCCAAATCGTTGATAAAATTATCGACCCAAGAAAACTGTTCCCTGAAAAAACATGACGAATTTATACCAATAAGGAGGGAAGGCAAAAAATAAATGCCAATTAATATATTATTTTATATCATCAATCAAAAAAAAAAAAAAGTTTAAAGAAGACAAAATACTATAAATGGGCGACTATTGATTCAAATCTACTAATATATGAAAATAATTAGTACTTTATAATATTTAGACATATTATTTTATTCCATACTAAGTTATTTTAAAAAACAAAATTAAATGCTTTGTTAAAATACGTGTTTTTCCGTTTGTTGCGATTGTATTTTTATCAATTATTTGTATAACATATTATTATATATATTATTATTATAATTATAATTATTTATTATTTTATTATAATTACTTATATTTATTATCATAATATATTATATATTATTTATATAATATATATTATTATTAATTATTATATAATATTAATTCAATAGTTAAAATATACCTAATAAATACTGATATTATGAACTATGTAAATATTATTTATATTATTTATATTATTAATCTATATTATTATATTATTTATATATATTATTATTATAAATTATATTAGGGAATTTTAAATTTATTCTTGATTCGATAGATAAAATCAAAAAAATTTCTTTCTGTAGAGAAAGTATAAACAGAGAAAAACTCATATATATATATATAATATATATATATAATATAATATTACTATATAATGCCTTTCAACTACTATTATATATATAATATCTAATATATGCACTAATATATATATAATATATATCTCTTATTTACTCGTTAATGGAGATTGATTTTTGAGTGGGGGAGAATAACACCCCTCCCCTTTTAGAAAATTGAAATTAATAATAATAATAATTAAAAAATGAAGAAAAAATGGTTAAAAACCAAAAAAAATCACAAAACAATAAAAACACTTCTCTTAGTTTAGGCACTTTACATAAAACCAAAAATTCAGATCTGCCGACTCTAGTAACCGTCACCATAATCAAAGTAGTATTTGGAGAATATAACACTTATAATTATTTCACAAGCAGATTTTATTATAAGATAAATAGTTAAATGTTTTGTTTCATTCGTAGAGATTTGAGACAAAATAACTTTCCTGCAATGTTTTCAAAGGCATAATATATATATATATATATAATAAGATATATATATAATATAATAATAATATAGAATAAAATTAATATATAAAAATAATAAATAAAAAATAAAAAAAATAACTAAAATAATAATGATAATATATAAAGATAAATATATACAATATAATAAAATATAAACAATATAGAGAATATATAAAAGAAAAAAATAAACAAGCACTCAGACCAGGCGGCAGGCGATGCACATTAACAGATGAGAAACTATCGTCTGACAATGAAGTCGGAAAATAGCGAGTTTGTGGAAAATGGAGCAAAGGGAATGAAATTAGTGATAGAAAGATGAAAAATAGGAAAAGAAGAGAAACGAAGAATTCATACATAAATAACGCGATGGCCAATCAAAACAAAACTCGGAGCGAAGAAAGAGACGAGGTGGGGGGGAGGTGGCGAATGAGTAAGAAATAGATGTGAGCGAGAATCCGAGGACAACTAAAAAAAAGAGACCCGGTAAAGGGAACAGATAAAGAATAATAGAAAAAAGAGAGATAATAGAAGAATAGATGATAAAAAGAATAAGAGTAGAAAAACCAGTCAATGCAAACGCGCGCAGGTGAGCAGGCAATGAATAGAGAAGAGAAAATAAAGAAAAGAATAGAAAGATGAGAAGATAAAAGAGAGAAAAGAAAAAGATAAAGAAGAAAAAAATAAAAAAGAGAGAGAGAGAAGGAGATGGAGGAAACCCCACGACGACTCAGTGCCAAACGCGAGAGCGCGAGCAAAAGCAGAATAAACGCACAGCAGAGACATTAAAAGAAACACAACGCCCACGAGCAAAGGTGCAAAAGAGAAGCCATAGCGCAAAACACAAATGGCGTGGACAAGAAAAGAAAGGGAAAGCAGAAGTCAAGAGAGAAGAAAGAGAAGAGAAAGGAGGAAAATACGACAAAAAGAAGAAAAAGGCACGCGTGGAGCAGCACGCCACCTGCCACCCAGAGGCAGCCAGAATAAATAAGAGAATAAAATGATAGAGAAGAGAAAAGAGAAAGAGAGAGAAGAGAGAGAGAGAAACGGTAAAAGAGAAAAAGAAAAAGAGATAAATAGAAAAAAAGAGAAAGTGAAAAAAAGAAAAAAAAGAGAAAGAAGAGAAAAGAGATAGAAAGAGAAAAAAGAAGAAAAAAAGAAAGAAAAGAGAAAAGAGAAAAAAGCAAAACGATGAAAAGAGAAAAAAAAAAGTTACGAGAGACGAAAAGAAAAAGAAGAAAAAGAAAAGAAAAGAAGAGAGAGATAGACAAAAATATAAATAAAAAGTATAAAAGAAAAGATAGAAAAAGAGAAAGAGAATGAAGAAAGGGTAGACATGGAAAAAAGAAAGAAGCAAAGGCACTCCCAGCCTAATGAAAGAGTGGAAGCCCAGATAGAAGAAAAAGATAATAGAGAGAATAGAAAAAAGAAAAAAGAGAGAAGAGAAAAGAAGGAAAAGAGAAATAAAATAATAATATGAATAAATAATAGAGAATAATAAATATTATTAAGATTATTTAAAGAGATGAGAAGATGGAAACACGCGAAGGAAACTGATAGATGAGAATATGAATATAATAGAAAATAGCATGTTGTATAATGATTGCAAATATATATGAGTTGTAGTATAAGAATTACAGACGACGAAAGTATATTTCACGAGATCATTTATAGAAACCGAATAAGACTACGATTATATTAAAGGGAATAAGATATATAGATAATATGAATAGTAAGACACCCTTTATGCGAAGAGTAGTCAGGAACTAAGAAACGATCAGGCTCGAAATACTATAGGAGACAGCAAGGGCAAAGATAACACGTAATAGAGGGAAGAAGTTGTGACGTATCACCGAAAAATAAACATAAATACAGAAAGTCTAAAGAAGAAAAAGATATACAACAAATGAATAAATAAAAGAAAGAAGGATATAGGAAATCTAGAAAGAGTCCAGAGAGTTATTAGAGGTAACGATCTAGTAGCACAGACTTAATAGATAAATAAAATAAGAGAAGAATAGGGAAATATATATAATAGAGTATATATATGAAATAATAGAAGAAGAAATATATAAGAGTAAACATATTGAATTAGGCTCTGCCTCTAGATGACGAGAAGTTTGTGGTGTTGAACAAGACATTGATAAAAATAAACGCGCTGGTTAGAAGCTACCCATATAAACCATAAAGGAGGTAATTTGGAAACAGAAATAAGAAAGAAAGAATGAAAGAAGAAGTAAATACATATTAAAACAATAAAATAGAAATAGAAAAAAATGAAAAGAAATAAGACTCAGATATATATAGAACAAAAGAACAATATAAAATATAATAATAAAAAAAAATAATGCAAGGAGAAGATAATAAAATTTAAGACAAAGTAAATGATACTAAAAAATAAAGAAAGAAGAAAAAATAATATAGAACAAGAGAAAGAATAATATTAATGAAAATATAAGAAAAAATTATAAAAAATCAGAAAATAAAAAAATCAAAAGAAAAAAGAATGAAGAAAAATAAATAAAGATACATAAAGATAGAAGATATGAAAAAAAAAAAGAAATAAGTAAAAAAAATAGAAGGATAAAACTGAAAGCAAAATAAGACCGCGCCCCGGCGCGCCCTACTACGCCCCACCCTCATCACGCCCCCCTCAGGTCATCCGCCCCGCCTACGCGTTTACTCACCCCCCCTGCCTCCATCCTGCCCCGCCCGCGGATCAATTATCCGCCCATGCCGTAAATAGTTATTAGCATTACGGGTAGTAATTAGGTCATATCACGTTAATAGTAAATTAAGGATGACCGTAGCCCAAAGGCCTGCATTGGAGCCGGGGCCTAGCTAAGCGTCTGAAAATAGTAAATAAGAATATAATATAAAAAAGATATATATAAAGATAGATAGATATTTATGGAACGTCATACGATAACTCATGTGCATGGAACATCACTCACTTATATCATATACATGGAACCTCATACAACAATCAATTCAATAAGCCTTAAAGAAAAGCAGCGAAAGAGACGAAACACAAGAAAAAAAGAGAATGTATATATATATTGAGAAAAAAAAGAAGAAAACCGCGCAGTCCTCTCCTTTGATATATGCCCCAATAGCCAACTTCAAGCTTAAACCAATCAAGAAGATTACCAGCCTCGTCTTCATCCATCAAATCACCGCGGCACACTCCGACCCAAAGGAGCCTCTCACGAATGCCACGCCCGTTCTGAAGCACATGGATGATACGCTAACTTCCACATCGCGCTGCGGCAACAAAATGGCACGTAAATATTATAATAGGTCAGGTGTGGGAACTCAAAGGAAGCATAAACCCAGAGAGAAAACATGTGTATAAACCAAGTAATAAACCCATAATATATAACCAACGATAAAAAAAAATAAAATATTAAAAGTGGGTGCTCACGTAAATCAATACTAACACAACAATATAGTGATATAAGAAAATATATATATATATATATATATAATTATAAAATAAATAAATAATATATAATGACAAAAGTTACGAACGAACTAAGAGGTCAAGTATGAATGAAAAAAAATTCGACATAGGTAGGAGACACTGTATGAATACGAAAAATAGCATGTTTCTAGAAGCAAAATTAGAGGATAGAGCTAAGTTGACTATAGATAATAGATAATGATATAAGATTATATAAATATATAATTAATAGATAGATGGATAATACAGTAAAAACACAACAAAAACCAATGGTACCAATTATTTAGCTATATGAAGCGCGTAGCAGATATTTGTATCTGTAAAAGAGGGCAAACAACTAACTAGTGAATACCCGTGACAAGGAAAGTAAATAAATAGTGAATCAGAATGTAATAAGGTATCACATCGCTGGAATAGATGATGGAAAGGGCAATGGGCCATGCAATAAGGAGTCACTGATCGGAGTAGATGGCGTGATCGCACACTCTCCAGATGCAAAAAATACCAGAAGGGAAAAAATGAGAAGGCGAATCACGATGTATGAGCATTACGACACACTAATTTACAGAGGAAGGTAGTCATGAGAGCAATACAGAAAAGGGCTGAGGCAGCCACGAACGACAGGCATTCTCTGAGAAAACAGTTGTATATAGAGAGCGAGAACAGCGAAAACAGGGCGACGCAAATCAGAATGATGCAACGGAGAACCGACAGGAAAGGAATCAACTTAACGGTTATAAATATGGAATTTAAATAGTCTTTATAATTATCCAAAGAAATTCAAGATTCATAGCCCGCGCCTAGAAAAAAATTAAGATCAACACACGCTTACCCCAGAAGGCAAATAAAAAAGGAATGAGATTATTAATTATCCTTCAGAACTCTCGAGTCATCTCCTCCCTCATCATAAAATACACGAATATATAATGGTTTATTATAACATGATTCATATTAATCTATATACCACAAAAACAACCACCGATATACTACATTCGCATACAATACGCAACTATCAAAGGCGCGGTTCATTAAAAACACAGCAAGAGCACAAGATAAAGCTGCAGTTAAGTACAAAGTAAATATTACCGAAAATCAGTCCAGAACGAACATATGTAAGGAATAATATAAGCATAGTGAAAATAAAAAAGGAATGAAACAGTTATTTCACGTAATTTTCAATAAAATTACTTATATAATATGACATATGAGTCTAACGAATACAATAATAAATATATTGTATAATGTAATATAAAATATAGAGTATATATATATAATAATAAAGAATATATATATATATAAGTAGAATAATAATATTTAAAAATAATATATATAATTCACAGTAAGTTATAGGTGAGGAGTATGCTATCGTTCTAACAAAAAGTACAATAGAAAATGGATGTAGTGTAATAAAAAAAGTTCGGCAACGCTGACGTAGCATCTATTAAGCAACACGCAACAAAAACAACAAGCGAACAAAAGAAGAAACGAAAACAACAAAAAATTTACCATCTAAACAAATCACGAAATTAAGAAACACTAATATTCATGAGATAAAAATAAGTGCAACATGTACGGGAGCGTACAAATGTGCACCTTACAAAGCACACCAAAGTACTATAGAGGGAAAATATTTCATATGTGATACAGACGAAAGATAGGAAAAAAAAAGCAAGAAGAAAAAAAGAGACTAAATGAAAGAATAGAAGGCGTAGTAAAAAAGACGAGCTAAAGACGTAAGATAATTAAACGTAAAGGAATTGCAGAGATAGACTTAAAGGAAAAGGAGCGGGGACCCTAAGTGAAGTCGATATTATAGATCACAACTAAGCCAAATCATAGTAAAATAAATCTTTAAAAAAGTTCTCTTCTGTGACCTAAACTACTCCAGTCTGCAAAGAATTGGATGAACAAATAATAGGTTGTTCCAACAGCGTCTACCGAAACTGTACAATTTGCAATGAATTATAAAGAAAACGTAGTGAAGGTGGAAGCAATAAATGATAGAATTTGAATCAACAAAGATAGATATAAAGATTCAATCTGTCGCCCCACCTAGAAATGGAAACGATATGTTTATCACAATTAAACATAGTTGAATTTATATATCTAAACAGATATTATATTATAAAAAAAAATACCAATCACTTTGAAACACTTATTATTAAATATAAAAGATGACACTTTTTTTAGATATAATAATAACACTAAATAATATGAAAAAATATATTTAAATAAATGATGAATGAAGTAAGATTGTAGAATAGTAATATTAAAAATATATAATATATAAAATATAAATATTAATATATATAAAGAGATATAATTATATTATATAAATATATATAATATGAAGTATAGAAATATATATATAAGTGAGTTGGTTTTCATGGAAGAGGATATATCATTCACCGTGATAATGAGAGAAACCATCTGTGAAAGTCCGAGTCATAATCAGAAGGCCATATTAGGAGTAAAGTAATCAATCTCCAGACATATAAAAAGCAGAATAGACAAATTCTACACAGTATAACCAGAGTTGTTATGAGAAACTCTGTATGCCGAAAGAATACGAAAACTTGATGTTAGAGAATACTCTCTGGTCGCGAGATACTCCAAAGAATGATACGGCAGTAAATGAGATAAAGATAATTAAAATACGATAGACAGTTGGTGATTTTTTGATACCTACCCTATTCTAATAGCAATGCACTACACATGATCGAGAGTCATGCTTCACCATATTGAAAATTATATTCCTCTCGAAATTCTTCTAAGATAAAGAAATAAATATACATATAGTAGAGCGAGAGCAGAATAAGTGGATAAATGGGGAATCTAGTGACCTCAGACAAAAAATAATACCATAACGAGTGAGCGCACTTAGCTGTCGTGATAGAAGGGTAGTATTACTGATATGGTAGGATTCACAGGTTTATCAGGTGTAGTAACATGCGCATCTCATAGAATACTACAAATATGCAAGTATCGAAGCGCGAGATGGACTGATAGAGCAATGACGAAAAATGGAAAGGTAATTAAAAGGGTCGACAACTTACCTCAAGAGAAACGTAGACTACATTGATCATTTGAGTGATTCGTGCTTCGTGTTGGGTGTAGTGACCAGGAAGACCTTGGAGAGAATAAAAAATGGAATGGCACAACGCGAAGTACATGATACTAAGACTGTGTGTAAACACTTGGTATAAGTCCTTCCTGGATCCAGTGAGAGAAGTATAAATCGCTCGATCCTTAGATGTATCGACCGGAACAAGTACGTTCTAAGACTTAGGTCTTTGTAGACCATTTCCTAGAGAAGTTATTATACTGAGACAGGCGACTATACCGATGTCATCATACTCTTGATTTGAAGTTAACTACTTACAGAATTATAAAACATGATAGAGCATCTATACATTTTGAGACACAGAAGCCACAGCCACATATAAGCTCATGAGTGGTATAAAAACAATCGAAGGGACGTCATGGAGGAGACATAAAAAAGAAGAGAAATAAACGAGACAATGACATTGGTGTCGCGTGCGGAAACAATAAAACAAACTGCCTTGTGCGTTGAAACGCACTACCCTCATTGTGCGTGTGTGAGTGTGATACACATGAACAAGAATGAGATGAGACGAATGACGTACGTCAGCAGGGTTTACACTGCAGCTCAATAAGAACACTCGAGTCCATGCGTGCCACATTAACAATCTCTCGGCGCCTCACAGAATTTCACCTCAAAACTACACAATACGTCTTTTCTGCAAACAACATATCTCTCAACCCCAGACTCGCACGCCAATCAAGAACTCCGACTTACAAGGTTCTCAGCGCTCACTATAGACACTTGTTCAACACGTCTTCGTGAATCGCGACCACTCACGAAATTTTCACTTCTCTGACACAATGAATAGCTATAGATACTACCGGGCCATATTATGTTATATTACTCTACTCTATGAATAGACATACCCCATACTACTCATCCCTTATATCGAGAAGCACGAATCATAAGTATACACACTCTACAACCAACTCAAAGAAACTCAGACTGAAATCAATATAGTGATTGGACTCTCACAATCCTAAAAGCATGGCGTTATAGGTAAAACTAAACTGAATAATAAAAATAAACAAGTATAAAACTAATCAATGTCAAAAAATAATATAAAAAAAATACGAAATGAAAGATAAAGGAGAATTAAAATATGACCCATATATAAATAGAATAATAAATGATAATATAATATATAGATAATATATATAAGTAATAAAGAAATATATAATATAAATACATAATATATAATAAAATAAGAATATAATATATAATAATAAGTAATATAAATAATATATAAGATATAGATATAAATAATGAAAATATATACATAATATATATATATATATTAATAAATAAAATAATGATATATAGATAGACAGAAAGATAGATACAGCTTAAGTATATAATAATATAATTATAATATAATATAATAGACGCATATTTGAAAATATGTATTCAAACACGTCTTCATGCAAATTAAATTTTATCATACATAGATATGATGAGAAATATATATACATGTTACAATAAATCGAAATATTAATATTATGGAGTTTACACTCTCATATAATAAAACCGTAAAAAGTACAAATTATATACGACGAGCTAAGGGATAGCCTAATACAAATATAAAATCAAAATAATAAAAGGATGAAATAAGACCCGCCGAAACCCAGGCAGAAAAGCAATATTAATAAAACACGCAAGACTACGTCGACCAAACCGCAACCTAAACCCACTCTCGCAACTAAAAGTCACACTAGGTAAAGCGTACGATTTTCACAAAGATAACAACGAAGGAATACTGATAAAAGATGGACTATAAGAATACCAGAACAAGATGAATAAAAATCGCCATGTAAAATATAGAAAACCACACACTAATATTCCAAAATAAAGCCACCAACCTTAAGAAAATACCTTATAAAAAACCCAGAAAATAACATCCTCAGTAATACGATATACACTACCTTATAACCAAATAAATTAAACTAAATACAAAAGGGATATAATAAAATCAGAAATATCACAATATAATATACATCAAAATCCCAAGCAAACACTCAAATAATGACCAATAAATCGAACAGAACGAGACGTCAACAACAAGGGAGCTCAACTGCACACGACACTCACAGGCATCTAACTACTAACCTATAAACATAGCACCCTCACAGTAAAGGGCATTCCAGGGCAGATAGTGTACATAGTAAAATACAGTTAACTCACACATCACAATACCTATAGCCTATCGAACTTAATAAGCATGTAATACCGGCTCACCGGACATGTAATAAAAGTGCACAATATAAGCTGACAGCGTAAATATATGTCATAGATAATCACCCACATCAATGCAATTACATCCGGCATAAGCAAGCTGCATGATCTAAGTAAGTTATAAGGTAGTACATAAATAACCGAGTCATATCCACTAACTTCAGCTACGGATCAATGCAAACAGTTCTGAACGCCCCAATGAGAGGATGATCAGTTATAATATATCAGGTCACTTAAGAAGAAAGACACTATTAGCATCCAAGCATAGTCATACATACGCTGCCTGCCCGTAGTAACAGTAATTTCAATAAAGGCGCGGTCTTTAATAACGACATGCACGAAAACATACTAGGTAGGTACAGGTCAGGTAGCAACAGATACATAAAAACGCCTAGACTTATAACCTGATCATTATGGATCTAACACGCAGCATTGACCTATGAAACGATAAAACACAAGTCATATAGTCATAATTAAAAAACTTACTTCAATCAACCCAGAATATCCGAATGCACAATCCACTACCTACAGCGACACACCCCGGCTATACACGCACCTTGCTCCAGGTCTGCCTAGACTACTATCACGGCCCAGGCTTTTCGACTTCAGACTACCGACTATGAAACCGAACATGAGCTCATATATGAAACACACATTCCGGTTGTATCAAACAAGATTCCTCTAACTGAAGCAATATAAATTTTCTCAAAGAAAGCCAGTATTAAAATAAATTTTCATGAAAAAATATGTATAACAATCGCTCCGGAAGCGATCCAATAGTTCAGGCTACGCCAGCTTAGGAAACGGTCACAATAAGGCCACTGGCCTACTGCGTACGGCTTATGCGACAAAAAGACTTCGCACCGACACATAATTTGCACAATTGTACACAGAGCTGGTCTAATACTAAGAGAATACTTGAACCTTTTCCATTACGTCACACACAAGATGTGATTCTTATAGAAAACAAAAAAAATCGCTCTCCTACCACCCCCAGAATCACGAATAAAACCGGGCAACGGTTTTCCTGCAACTATCTATGAAAGGAGATGATAAACTCAACACGCTCTGGTAATGGACACATACACTCTTTCAGAATAACGATAACACAAAACACCCAATTGACACATATAGACAGTCGCAGAACAGAACCCAGAGCAGTCTGACTCCGTTCACACTGCCGACGCTTCCGAGGCTAAAAAGGCGCTATCCGACGGAAAAATAAGACACTACAAGATTTGAGAAAAAGAGACTCGACGGCACGTGCCTCCTCCGCCGTCTAGCATTATAAAAATTTATATTAAAAACCATTTATATTTTTTCCATAGAAGAGAAAGAGCTATATATAGAAAGAAATACAAAGCTAATATTATTTCTGACAATACACGAGAAGTACCGAACTAAAAGCGAGCGTCCTCTAGCGACTATCTAAAACGAAAGAATGTCGATGACTACTCCTGCTACGTGGGATCTCGCAATAAAATTTTCACCGTTAAAAAATCCACATAACCTCTGGAAAACAACATCTGAACTCACTGCCAGAGACTCCGCCTTCCAGATTTCTCGTACTAGGAGAAGAGTTTCTGCAGCAACTAGTGTTCGAGAGAAAATTTGGACCGTATCACAAGCTCACTATACTCACGCTCTAAGTGAGCACGATTCATAACAAATGGTTCTATTAACGCCCCTAACAAAATATTCTTGAAAATAAATATATAGCATGCCACCTTACTTACAATACCTAAGGATCACGACATCCGCTGCAAGCTTTCCGAGCGGATCTGACTAAGGAATCCTATCTATAGATGATATATATTTGCAAAATGAAGGATGTGAGATTCACTCGAGCAGACCGCTCTTCTACTACGTCACGCTGTACACAGCAAACACGAAAAAAGAGAACATGATATCACAGACACAGCAAAACATTTTATTAGAAAAGTAAAAAAAATACAGATAAAACACCCAGAGCTGAATGTACCTGCCTCAGATACTGCTGCGACTCGACCGGCCTCTGCATCATATGACAGGACACACTTAGACTCAAGGATTTCCCTAGAGACGTCAGATGTTCTTTGCACCATTTGAAAATTGTTACAGCCGATGTACATAAACGATGCTGGCACATAAAATCTTCATTCACCTACAAAAAACCAGTGTTATCCTTCTACTTACTAACATAATAAAATCAAAACTACGGGCTCCGATCATTTAAGAAAACTCCACGATGCCAGATCCATGAATAACGCGATTATAAGCACATCAATTCTCGGAAAAAATATAGTCAGAGTACACCATCATTACCGGCAGATCAAAAAATCTATCATTAAATCTATAAAGAATTTTCAAAAAAACAATTTATAAATCCAGGATCCGGTTCCAGCTTCCGCTCCGGCGGCCGAGCTGTCGGAGAGACCTAACCCGACTTTATGTGAGACCTGTTACATGCGGTAAAGTATATCAAATATACGACAACCATCAAAAACATGGGACAGAGAAGTCACGAGGAAATACAATATGATAAAGAGTAAATAAACACTTCAAGACTATATTATCTACTAAGTAAGATGATAAACACAAATATGCTATTTTTTTCACAAGCAATAGAGCCACAGTCTGATGCTGGAATTCAGTGAATTTGCAGCCATATTTGAGAACTGGATGAATCTGTTTTTATGTTTCGATAACAAACGCCTCGTCTCTAAATTATACAGGAAGTAATCCAATCCAGTCACTCAAATATAACACACAACAATAGAGGTTAATTATCAAAAATAAAATCACTGACTCTATGTAGAGTAGGGTATACGCACTGGAATGAGCGGAATGATATATTGTTCTAAAATCATTAATTGAAGATAAAATTACTATCTTTGGAATTTAATGAAAGTAAGCTTATGTTAATCATATAGTATGCGATCAAGGGAAATCAGGAGATTTCTAAAGGAATGAAGATTCCAAGATTAATATGGTCGTAGTCTTATAAGAACAAATTGTACCCAATTACGATAAATGAAGAGACAACGAGTAACTAGCTTAGAATGCCAAAAGTGGAAATAAACGGTTAAAGAGCTATTTGTCATATAGGAAGGAGTTATAGGATCAGAATCGTAATATTCGGTTATTTGTATGGTTCTGATAGAAAATTGGTTGTAAATATGTACGAAAGTAGAAACATTATTTTTCTAAAAACTAGTAGTTTTATCTTGGTGAAATAACACATTACACCTATGAGTGACTCTGATAATCCAAGCTAATTACCACTCATAAATTAGAATCAAGTCTCTATAATATAGACAAATTTTAAGTTCTATTTGATTATGAGCTATTTGATCTTCCATATTACATCATCTCTAAACTTTAGAATTATCTATGAATATATAGAATTCATAACAAATAGAAATATGTAAACTAGTCCTAATATCTCTCTCTAGCATCCAGCAACCCCAACTACTTGGAGTTCACGCAGAAAGCTATGAGTATAGATTCACCCTAATCCCTAACGAGTATGTAGCAAAATCAAAGAAGGCAGTATGCCATAAGTGTTTCTTTACTGATCATTTTCAATCCGAGATTAGCCGCATACTATTGCTGGCGAGCCACACCAGAATTACAGCTGTTCTATCTCATGATACGATCCACATCTTCGCAGCGATTTTTCTCTTTCTAATATATCAATAGGCACGTTATAAATCATATATATTAGAGCTATTCATCCGACACGATGACTCGATACACAATGAAGAATAAGGCGGCATGACGTCAAAGGTTTTGTATGCAGACCATGATAGAAGACGAAGCAAGCGACACGACCGAGATGAAAGATCGAGAGATTTTTTATGTAGAAGAGAAAGACCAGATTTAAATGACTGATAGTAGATTCACTGAATAATAGATAAAATATCAGAAGAAAATAATAAATCTTTTTAATAGTACTCACACGTCGTCCACTATCTAACGAAAATATAAATCACTCTTCGGCGGTAGTGCCAGATCTGAATCCCGCCCCTTCTACCTATCGAGAATTCTTCTCCTCCCATAAAGCGATTGTCTTTATTTTTTTTAATTTTCACGTAAGAATTTTCGTTTAAAGACTTACATTACGCTAATTTACCTGTATCATCTGAACTTATCGCAACCAGAGGACCTACTAATGAGCTCCCACCATGGAACGGACTATATATCATTTTCGACTGTTGACTCATGGCGAAAACAATCTTCCATCGCTCGCAAACATCGGACATGAATTGCTACAACAATAAGGAAAATGGACAAAGTATAAAGAGTACCAACATAAAAGATTAGAAGAACATCGCTAGACAAAAATATAGATCAAAATTTTCTTTTATAAACAAAATTTAAGATAAATATAAAAATTGATACCGATTACCTTATGGTATGCTTTGAAAATAGAAATAAAGATAATAATAACAGATTCCTTATATATACAGCTTATATGTAAAGTATTAAGAATATTTAACAATCACAAAATGATTTCAAGAAACTTGTCAATTAAGATATCAGACCAATACCCAAATCCTAAAAACAAAATCGACTACTTATAGTATATTAATAATAATCACAATATTAATAAATTTACATATATCCACCTAATTACATATATATATTATTTAACTTATTTAATAATTATTAACTTAATTTAGAATTTTTTATGAGTTACAAATCTGAATACATGCTTTCATTTCAAAGTATTTTTATACTTTTAAATAGAAATAAAAAACCGTACATAAACATATGATACGAAAAAAGTTGTAACGTTATGAAAGACAACGTTGAGTGTTTAAAGGAATTGCGTAAAACCAAAGCATACAATAATACCTCTTTAAATATCTGTGTTCTAAACTGCAAAATACTTGTAATTTTGAGCACAAAATAAATAATTATGGCCACTCCTGAGAATAGGGCTACTTCCCCGTGGCAACGCATGTCAACCTTAAAAGAAGAAGAAAATAATAAAGAAAAGAAGAAAGGGATTTAAAATACGAAGACTCAATGGAGTAGCTAAATAAGAAATGAAAGCAAAAAAAATGTAAAAATATTAAAAGGAGAAACCAAATTGAACAACCGAGAAGAGAGTAAGAGAAAAACTTTGGAGGTTACCAGGTAGATCTTATGTAACTCTTAAAGTAAGGCTGAGAAGTCTCATGACCTAACAGCCACGAGCTACCACGGCTCAGCGTACCCACCAGCAGTCTCGGTACTTCCAATATGTTGGGATTCTCGAGAATCCTTTGGGAACTACTACATACGGATATCTATCTACTCTTCTCTATCACATATATAATATATATTTATACTATATATAACGGGACCGAAAAAAGAAAAATAGTTTATCAATTAAAAATATATACGGATTTGGAACCAATCTTTATGAACAAAGTAGTGAAAAAAAAAATATATATAATTTTTTATAATAAACAAAACCCATTTGATTTTTGGAATTCTAAAAGTAACTTCCGATTATTTAACACAAGTACATAACATAACTAATTTGTCTATTATAATGATTATTCCGGACATTCACTATATAACTACTTAACTGTGATCTTAAACTATATAAGTACTGTCACTATACATTAATAAAGAATTGAATCCTCTAAAATTCATCACATTTTATACATTTTAATTGAAAAATAGTTTTGGTTCTCCAAAAAAAAAAAAAATGCGAGATGTTTCACTTTTAAAATAAAATAAAAAAAAAAAGTAATTATGTACAACAACTCTTATAGAATGTCAAATTTAAAATCAATAAATCACTTAAAACAATGATTCTTATTTACATATTACAAGTATATCCAAAAAATAATTAATACTACTTAATTAATAAACAAAAACAATAAAAAAAAAAAAAGAGGTGATCCTATATATTAAAGAAAACATAAATTACCAATTCTTATCGCTAATATAATTATATTTAATATATACATATATATAATAAATATAAACATATTAATATATTTATTTTCTAAATAAATTTTAAAAGTTATAATATAAAATGAAATATAGAATAGTACTAGTTAACATCCGACGCTACATTAATAAATAGTTAAACGATCAATAATATATGAGAACCAATATAATATATACATATAACAGGAGAATATAGATAATAATATATCAATTAGTATATATAAATATATATAATTATATTATATATATAGTTATAATAAAAAATATTAATATATACATATATAATAAGATAAATATATATATATATAAAACAATATATAATATATAGAATGATAAATATAATATATAGATTAAATAAATACATATATATTAATATAATATAATTTATATAGATTATATATACATAACTAAGATATTAAAAAATAATTACAATAAATTTTAAGAATTAAAACCCGAAACTATAACCGCATATAAATACTATAATAATTAATATACAAATAAGATATATACGAGTAAAGATATACTGATTAAAGTATACGTACGAAAGTATGAAAACAAGGCTCTAACCTTATAATAGTTATATTCAATATGTTTAAACCTATACAATAACACCCATTTATTGAGAATAACTAAGCAGATATAGAGGTTAAAACAACGATTGTAACGAATAGTTATTATTGAGCTCTATTATGTTCGTACTAGACTTCTATAAATTTTTTCAGATAACTATTTAAATATAACATTAATAAATGTGAGATATAATGGCTAAAAAGAATACAATAATAGACTTTAGTATTAAAAATACAATTGAACGAAAGTTGAGCAAAAGGATTGCACGATTCCTAAGGATCTAATTATAATTAATACTACAGTATATATCAAATACACTATTAATATTATTAAGTATTATTCTACTCGTCTGTTCTCATTTCCATTTCATCATTGCAAACTCACGCATGTATATTAATTTTTCACCAGAAAAAGGTTGCATTAAAGAAATTGATTCCCGCTAGAACGGTCAAAACGATCGACTTCTGTTTGGCACATAAGGACCCAAGAGTAGAAAACACATTTACACTTTATCATCGGGAGCCGAGGAAAAGCAATAGTTATAGCACTATATGGAACTGTTCCTCTAATGTCCCTCTTGACGCTGACCGAGAGGATTATCCGAACTTATAATTAAACAAAGCAAATTATCTTCACATCAAAAAAAACTTGCAATCACAAAAATGCATAGTATATGTTGATGAGGATATACCAACTTCGAATCCGAATTCAGTATAATTTTAATAAACACATACAAGACACACACAAATCACTTTTTTTCTACATGTCTTATTTACCTTCATATCGACTCTCTTGTAATATATAGAGCTAATAAATCATACCTCTGATTTAAAAAAAATTGTTTCCATTAACAAAATAAATACATGCACGCGTCAGACATAACTTCCGATTGACGAGACTTAAATGATAATCCTCTGCCTTTTTTAAATTTTCCTCCAAATCTATACTTCATAATATTATCGGAAAGAACTACTCAAATACAGATTAATCATAAACATATTATATATCAATATATGAAAACTATAATATTTTCTAATAATATATTATATATGTCATCGTTCTATGTTACTGAATTAAGTTATGGACCACACACTTAAAGCACCGTTATCACAAAGTACAATATACTCGACTGAATTAAATTCACATGTCAACAATTTTTAACTAAACGGGCATCCAGTATAGGCAAAAGTTATTTAATGAAATAAAAACTTTACATAAAATTATAATATCAAGCAAAAAAAATAAATTCCATTCATGCAAAAATTTATAGTAGTTCGTCACTTTCCAACTTCATATAATAATAGTATATATATATTAATAATTGTATACAAATAAATATTATTAAGTACTTTACAAAGTAATATAAAACTTCAAATTTCATATTATGAATTAATTTATATATAATATATAATAAATTTAATAATATATATTAAATGTATATTACCAAAATCTGGTTTATCACCAGTAATATAGAATAAAAATATAAATGACGCTACGAAGCCAACAATACAAAAGTAGGTAAATGGGTGTTGGGTAGTAAGGCTGAATATAAATCCAGGGATGCCGGAGTATTTCTATAACTCAGATTGTGATAACACGAGAGAACACAAGTGTAAATAAACCGGCCGAATTCGAACCACGTAGTACATAGGGTATATAATGCTCACACCAACGAGTAAACACCGTGCGAAACAACTCTTTTTTTATGCAATGAACCGAACAACCGCACACCTTCTTTAGGTTTATCTCCTTTTTAGAGTTGTATCGCCACCAAAATAGCGTACATGACTAGAAAAGAATTGGGTCAAATCATTGGTCGAGAAGAACTATATACAACTAGCTGTTTAAGATCATAAAAAGATTAGAAGAGAAGTCCCTCTTCTCACGCTCTCCTCGTTCCCGCGTCCACTGCCCTCGGCACTCTCCTTTGCGGTTGGTTCGCCATCATTTATGTCTCCTTGACTGTCTGAGTTTTCTTATAATCCTTCGTCCCTCGGGAGCAACGCCACCCTACAGACCTGCACCACCCTCGATCCCACATTCGCGACTCCTATCACTTTACTCTTCCTCATCCTACCTTCCCTCTCTTCTTCTATCTCTACTCACGCTGCCTGCCAAAAATCTTCTACTACTGGACACGCCTCGCTCGCACCAAAGGCAAGCGATCAAAAATTGAGTAAACAATAGCGTAAAACTTTCAAGAACAGTGTTAAGAACGGAAAAAAAATTGAAAGAAAAAAAAATGAACAAAATAAACAAACCAAAAACAGCTGAAAAACCAAACAGAACACTAATTTAATTGAGCTTAGCAAAGACAACAAGAATCAAACAATATAAGAGAAAAGAAGACAGAAAAGGAAAAACCTGACCACACGGACAACAAATAAAGAGAAGAGAAGACCATCAAAAAGAAATCAGAAGGGATGAAAAAAGAAGAATGGAGAATAAGAAAACAGAATAGAATGAGCAAAAAAACCGATGACAGACCTAGAGAGGTAATAACTAGAATATTAAACGCATATAATCAATTAACAATCAAAAAATGTTAAATTATCAGCGATTAAGAAGAATCATTAATGCCATTAAGATTGTAAGGTTAGATGTTTCTTTTACTAACAAACCAAAGATTAAGAGGTAATCAATGGAGTATGAATAGGATTAATAAAAATATGAATCATAAGTATATGAATAAATGCATAAGATAATTTTTTATAAACTATACATACGGAAATTGCAGGAAAACAAAAATTATTAACAGAAAAAAAACCTCGACAAAATGAACTAATATTAAAAAAATTATAGTAATTATTTCTAAATTATAAAAGGAATTAAATCTTTGATTTCAATGACTTAGCTTCAATTATTTCAAATGTGAAGAAGCAATTTGCGTACACGGACAGCTGCCACAGGATCGTTCTGCCTTTTTCCTCATCTTACGCGAGAAGACAACAATCATATTACTGTCTGATCTACCCAAACCTCCCTCATCCCAAGAGTAGAGACCGACGACGAATAGCGGCGAAAGCTTATTAGAAGCAATTTACTGATAAATAAGAATACTATCTTAAAAGTGATTTATACTAAATGCTAATTTAAAAGTATATATTTAAAGTAGAGATAAACAATATAAAATAAAAATAAAACACAGCACAGGCTACCTTATTAATAGGACACATCTATGTAATATCATGACATATCTTACACTCAATTACTGAAGTAGGCATTCACTCCAGGATATACTCACCTATATACACTACCATAATATATTAACCCTCATATAGCTATATAGTACCTAAAATTATGTATATAAGTAAAATTAACAATAAAAATATAAACACAGTCATATACTATAAAACTATGATACTAAAAAAGGAATATAATAATATGAAAAAAGTATAATTAAGAATAAATATAAATAATAAATAAATATATAGCATAATTATAAATAATATATGAAAAATTTAATTTTCATGTAAAGAATATATATATTAATAATATATAATATATGAATAAGAAACTATAATTAAATTAATTAATTAAAGATCGCCATATATATATATATATCATACTAAATACTATAATAATAAATATAACCTAATAAATATATAAAATAAAAATATAAGATAATATTAATATTTAAGTAATATGCACAAAAGATTTGATAATTATGAAAAAATATTTGACAAATATTAAAAGAATATAAAATATTAATTATCATATAAATTAATAAATAATGAACGAAAATAAAGTGAACCTGCATAGACCTCCTCCCATAGATGAGCTTTATTATATACCCGGGCGCGAACCCGCCCTGAAACCTCGAGCCAGGATGAAACATTTCAGCCAGCACAAACGAAAAACAAAAACATAGGTCTCCCTAACTTAAAAGAATTTTTCAAACATTTTACTTTTTTTCCAGTTATTGGAAGAAACCAGAAATGATATTCATAATTATATGAAAGAAGTTTTTTTGAGAAACGTGACACGCACAAATAATAATTAAAGTCTAAAAGGAAACCTGGAGACTACTTTTCCAAATTATTACTATAAAATTCATAAAAACGAGTATCTTAGTTAAAAGAAATAGCGTGCTCTACCAAATAAAAAACGACAATAGCGCTAATGGAGGTAGGAACTAAAAAGGTGCACGAAATCAATGACAACTACACAACAATACGTAAACCAATTGGAGCACTACGAGAGATCATAAATGAAGATAATAAAGGAAAGTTTAATAATAACAAAATGAAATTTTCAGAGACATGAATAATCATTTACCAGTGGATTATTATTATAAAATTTGAAATGTATTTTATACATGATTCTGTTATTATTTATACAATAAATCAGGATAGTATGAAGTGATCTCTGCAACGCATCACGATTGAAGAAAATTAAAAAAATGAGACTGTATCTGGAGAATTCTGAAGATACACAAAGGATTGTTCTCGAGTGCAATTACGAATGTAACAGAAAAGACCACATGAGAGTTCATCTGTTAATACATTCAAAAGAAAAACCATTTAAATGCAAAGAAATACGATTTAAAGAGAAGTTGTTAGAGCAACAGATTGTCAGCAGGACTGGAATGCTTGAGAAGAAGAAGTATAGTATAGTAAAGAATAAGTAGAGGAGATTAAAGGAAATACACCTAGCAATAGTAAGGAATTATAACACTTTATTAAAAAGAATGAGATTTAAGTAATATGATAGTAGAGAACCTTACGCATATGATAATGATGGATTCACTAACTGTGCTTTCAAATATATAGTGAATTTTAACCTCAAACTTAATGACACACAATCGTAGACCTTCCTAACACTTTAGTATAAGAAAAGAGCACACAAATCAAATTTACTTCATAAAGAAGCAAGAGCCCACGCGAGAAAACAAAAAAGAAAATATCAAGATGTATTGAAAACAAACTAATAGTGAAAGCGCGTATCAGTGTATGGAAGTAAATGTATTAGGTAATGCCAGTAAAAATGATATGAACAAGACTCAAGAGTTATTATGCGAAGAAATAAAGCATGAATAGAAGAAAACAACTACATAGCGTTGCTCATTAAAAAACTCAAAACGACAACTGATTAAGGTAATGAAGTGACAACACTCTCGAGACCGGCGTCCTGTACGACCTATGAACACAGGCCTAACGTACTCCACGGCCTTCACCGAAGCATCATGAGGTTGTAATATGACTAGGGTCCGTATGAAAAATTAGGTGCAATACGAAGTTCTCTTCTAGATGTATCACTGGTGAACAGACACGGACGAATGTATGAGAAGTGCTGGCACTTAACTCAAGCTTAAGCACCGCTTGCGGTACCGATCGAGATGCGAGACTAAAGAAAAGAGTAAACGTAGACGCATTAATTGCTAGATAAAAATGAAAAGAAAATCACGACTTATTGAGGATAGAATTTGCTGAGAGATACTACCATGCGCTTATTTATTCTAGAATTATAACATAAAATCAAGGGAGTTGTAGGCTATCTAATCATAAAGGCAGCAAGCACAAAAAAACAATAATTAATAATAGATAGAATATAAACCAACTGAAATGGAAGTCTAAAAACAGCGAGAGAAAGGGATCCATCAAACACGAGAAAGGTAAACTACAGAAAAGTGGAATATTAACAATTGCATCTATGTGTACATGTACTTTTTATCTTGTGATATTTACCATATACTCTGAAAGTATGTCCAGCGCCAATAGAGAAAGAAGTTCACCGTGAAAATGACGGCAAATCCAGTGAAACAACACCAGAAGTTTCGCACAGAACAACCGCGAAAGAAACAATCAGACGCTCCTAATGACACGGGCTCCTTATACATAGAAGCCATACTGACAATAATCAACGAATATATTAAGTGGGAACTTTAAGATGATTTTCTAAAATCATTACTTGTTAAGGAATAATTCGGAAAAATGATTAGGAAGCACGATAGTTGGATATGTTGAATGGGATATCTAGGCTTCTTACAGATACATGACACGAATATAAATGTCAACATTTTTAAGCAAAGAAAGAAAGGAATTGAAAGATTTTTAGGTAACAATGAAGCCCGAATACGGTTTGAAGGAAAGGCAGAAGGAGTGTAAGCTCAGAAACTACAACGTAAGATGTACTTGAACGAGACCAATGAGCATAATCTATCAGCACTCTGTCTAGCACTTAACTTAGTGTATAAAAGCTCATGAGAAGTAGGCAACCACACACTCGAAGCATTTTAATGAACGTTTGAGGATAAGAGAGTACGGCAGAGGAGTAGAGTTAATAAGCTCTGGAACTATCTAGAGTGAAAATTAGCAGAGACAAGAGTACCCTTTAGAGAGCAATGACTCACAGCTTTAAGACCATAAGAGTAAACAAACACCGAAACAGCTAAATATAACCACAGAAGCAACTAACGATGAGCAAAGACAGCATGGCGAAGACAAACGAGCGAACAACACAAGCACACATATCTGCAACACACAATGTACACAATTATAATTGATAACACACATCAGGTAAGGAAAAGCATGCACTGTGAGGAAGTAACCACAGAAAAAGATTGTTGCATTTATAACTCCGAGAGAAAACAGTTTCTAAGAGGCTAGATTGAAGCTGATTTTCTTCATTTCCGAGGATGGAAATGTATAAAAGACACAAATATTTTCAGAGGATAAAATAAATATTCATAAGCGTTTATTTTCTTTGTGTAATAGCTAATACCTAGTTTCTCGATATTACAAAGAAGATAGAGAAATAGAGAATGTATATCTCTCTATTAGTGTACTATTATAATACCAATAATGGTAGATAAATATTTATATTATATATATAAATAACGATACGCTAATATAATTAACCGTATAACGAAGCTATAGGTAAGCAAAAATTTGATATATATTAATAGATCATACTACTGATATATATATATTAATATACGATATTTTTTTTTAGAGAATATATAATAATTATATATTATATATTAATATACATGATACTAATTAATACTTAAAAAATACAAAAATAGAAATATATACTGATAATTAAAACATAAATTTAATATATAATAATATACTAATTGATATATAATATAAAATATAAAAAAAAAAATATTATATATATAGTAATAGTAAATAATATATAAAATATATATAAATATTAAAATAATAAATATTACATAAGTTTATCCTATGTAACTTCTAAATGATGAAAAACATTATATTATGTATTAATTATATATATTAGTATTTTAGGCAATCTGAGGAGCAAATGAAAAAAATTACTATAGACTATTTCATCTTTTTTTCTTTTTTCATTTTTTTATGAACATTTTTGCATAGGGTCTAAATTATTGAGGTCGTTCTTTATATTTTTAGATGTGAAATATTAGCTTGGCCTTACAAAAAACCAAGTAACTTACTAATACAACATTACAAGAACTCTAATAGAATGTAACTAATCATCACAATTATTAACTCTAAAATAAAGAATTTTTAACAGTTTGACCATATATAATGTTGCCAATAAAACAAAAGTAGAACTCAAAACAATATTAACCAAAAAAAATAAAAATAACTTAAATTTATTTAATTAATGTATTTAAAAAAAAGCTAAATAACTGTATGTTTTTTTGCTGTTTTTTGTTTTATAAGAACAATATAGAGTCTTTTACACACTGTGCTCAAGGCTATGAAGCTCATAAAGAAGGCAAAGTGCGGTGAAAAATCCAAACAAAAAATATACACTAAACACCATGAAATAGATCCTTATGACATTACAGTCCCTCTCGCCTACAATATTACTCCATATGAACACCTTCTGTCATTCTGCAAGCAGAATCAGTTCACAAAAACTGATCAACTTCTCGTGCAGAACCGACTAACTCTACGAAGTTGGTTGAATTAATTTTTCATGTAATTTGTATTCTTAGGTCGAAGCTTATATAATTATTAGGAAGTTCGAATGCAAACCATATTTTTAATGATCTTAAAGAGTATACCGAATAGACCTGAAGACAATTATAAGAACTCAGTTTTAAAAGAAAAGAACCTTGTATATTTACAGGATAGGTAAGGTTATAATATTTACAAGTAGTGGATGTGTTCTTTCAATCTACAGCCGCCAAACTCCCACTCTCTGCCAAAGTATTTTGATAAACTCCTCGGAGCGAGACGAGGTAGGACTTCAGATTTCTAATTACGAGAGTATGTTAATATACATTTTTTAGAGAAGACTAAATTCTACATATAAACAAGCCATTATTAAAGGCGCTAAAGTAATATTAAAACAAATTGATATGAAATTAGTTAAAAATCTTAAGACAGAAGGAGTTTATTAGCTATTTTATCTATTTTGAATTTAGGAAACAAATTAAAAATGAAAAAGAGGAGAAGTCTTAATGATATGGAACACGTGTCAATTAAATCAAATTTAAAAAACTGTGCATCCTTAATGATAGTAATGTACAGTTGTGCGATAATTTATAATGAAGTAAATTGAAATGAAGAGCAGATATTAGTTTTAGTGTAAATATGTGTTTAAAGAGAAAAATCAATATATCCGATAAGCACATCAAATAATTACATAAATATACTGTATTCATTTCTTCAACATGATAAAATTTTTATTACGATGTTCTCGTAATAACAGTGGGAATAAAATACATGATTACCTGAATTGAAATTCACGATAACTTTTGGCGAATAAGCACAGAATGAAACGATTGGCGAGAGGGGAAAAAACTGTATCAGTCGACAACAAAACAATATTTTCACATTTTTCCTATTATATCAGCATCAGTTTCAGTCAAGATTGAGGCATCGCCGGGTGAGGTTGTTCTGAAAAACGTTCACCTTATTTTATAGTAGAGACATTTCTTACACAACTTGGAATTTTTTATATTTAATTTTGTTTTTTAAAGAGATTTTAAGTGAGACTAATAATCAGTAATAAAGAAATAAATAAAAAATTAAACTACAGGAAAATTTAATAACACAAAGTATAAATTGATTAGTGTTAGATACATATGGAATAAATTAGATAGTAAAATTCGAAGAAGTATAAAATATTTATAATTTAAGATATAATAATAATTAAAGAGAAATTAAATAAAATAAATATATATAATGAAAGAATATAATAAAAGAATGAACAAATGGATGTAGAAAAGAATGAAAGAATCACTCAATGAATAAGTAAAATTATAAATGAATTGTAGAGAGTATTAACTCTCTCACTGAATATTACAAAAGGGTCATAGACACCGTCTAACTAACCGGTGATAAATATTACTCAATACCTAAATAAGGCACTATACATATAGATGTTGATTACGGTGATATATAAATATTACATATTAAATGAAATAATAAAAAAATAAATAAAATATAGTTAAATAATATACTATATAAGGTGGAGGAAAAATAGAGTAATGATGAAAACCAAGGTGCAGGAATAATACCATAGTAAAAGAGTGTACAACACATAAAAAGGCATCGCACATGTATAATAGCACTATATAATATAGATCATATAAGTAAAACTACTATATTAGTAGTATAGATCTATGACCGTATTATTTATAATATATATATAATATATATAAGGCAAGCTATTTAGATAATAAAAATAAATAATATATATGTTATTTAATGAATGAGGATTATCATATATTATTAAAATCAGGTCGTAACATAAGTAGACTACCTTGCTAGAGGCAATTAGAAATAAATAAATACATAAGTATTAACATATAATAACCATAACCAATATTCACTATGAGTATGTATACTCAGATAAAACCTTACAATAGTAAAATAATAATATAATAGTAATATAATATAAGAACAAATTTAAAATATAAAGTAATTAATAAGTAAAGATAAAAAATTAAATAATAAAATAATAATATATAAAAAAAGTATAAATATAATTATAAATAGTAATAAGCGCCGCTGCCTATATATACGCTTCATAGGTACTACTACTATACCTAATACTTATATATCATTAAATCGTGTATTTACATTAATCTCTGCATATTATCTCGAGGCTTATCTGCTATTTACTATATCATTAGTAATCTCTATTAGAATTATAATTATATTATTATTAATATTATAATATGTTAATAATAATATTATTATCTATTATAATTATTAGTTCAAATATTTTAATAGTTAAAAATATAAAATATAATAGATAAGAGGATATTAAATATATAAACGTAATAATTAAGTAAGAGTATAGTACCTATGTATATATATAGACCTATATATAATTTTCTCCTATCTATAATATATACCAAATAATATTAATATAGAATAGATGTAATATTGAAATAAATATATATATATAGAAATTGTTTTCAAATAATATAATTATATATAGATTTATTATTATTATTATTGATTTTTGCTTTTTATGTTATTGCAATTTAGAATAATAGAAATAATTTATTATTTTTATTTATTTATTATTATTATTTATTAGTATATATTATTATTAATCTTAATTATTATTATTATTATTATATATTATAATATAATTAATTATTAATTATTCATTATATTAATTAATTTATTGTTATTATAATTAAATTATTATTTTGTAGGTAGTAATTGTAGATTAATATTTAATTTTATATGATTATATATTGCAGATCTGCATTACTTCGGCATCAGTGAATTTCTACTCAAAGTCACGACATCTGCAATACTCTCTGACATTACTCTCTCTCTCTCTCTCTCTCTCTCTTCCTCTCTCTCTCTCTCCTCTAATATTTATATAAATATATATTAGAATAGTTTCAACTCTTGTCAATAGTCTAATATTATAACGGATCAAAATATATATAATTATAAAATAATATAAGAAAATAATAATAGAGTAATATATTATATAATTATATTATTAATTTTAGTATTTTAGAGATGAGGTCCTCATGATTCGAACTCCCAAAAGTTCAGTATCATCGCCATCGCTCTTAGGCAAGTGATCGGATAAGTAAATCCGTTGGAATAAAAAACAGGTAAATAAAATAAATTAAATATAAATATATATTATATAATATATAATTACATATTATTAAATAAATTAGAAAAATATAGAGTGATATAGATAATTTAAAATAATAATTATAATAAATAATAATAATAATAAATAATATATTATATATATATATATAATAAGATTAAATATATATAATAATAATGAGTTATAAAAATATAACATGAGAACAAAAGTTAATTATCACCAGAGTTAACATTATCCTCCTTAGAAAGCGTTCAATTCTTTTCGAAACTTTATCAACCTTACGTCAATAAGTATATTTGGTCATCAGCAATTTTTATACTTTATTATAAAAGAACGATAAACTTTTAAAGAGAATAAATGGAACAAACAAATTTGTCATTATGGCTGAGAGAAAAATTTTGTTAATATTTTTAAAAAAAGATAGATAAATAATTAATTATATATATACTTATTGACTGCATTGAATTTTATCACCTCACAAATAATTTATACAGACAGACTACTCAAAAGTTTTATATCACTTCTAATTCCTATATCTTATGATCAGCATACAATATATTCAGAGATTCTCTAATGAATCACCACCTCTCTCAAGAAAAAATGTGTGAATTTGGATAATATTAAGAACAAACACGTCATGGTATTTTCTCTAGATATAAAGCAATTGCACAGTTATACCACTGGTTATTTCAAAATAAATATAGTCTTATAAAATTATAACAGATGTATAGTAAGTTACTTAATTAACGTAAAATAAATATATTAGTAAATAATAAATAGGAATGGCAAAAAAATACGTATATCGAAAATCGAAAGAAGGCAATAAAGCTCGAAAAATAGGAAAAACTAATAACCCTAAAAAATAAGCGATAATAAGCGGGAGAAAAAGGACAAAAAGCGAAACGGATATATCAAACATATAAACGAAGGTAAAATATTAACCCGCAGAAAATTAAAACAACATAACCGCACTAGAAACACCAAAAATAAATCGACATAGTAAACTGATGTATAATAAAAAAAGATAAAGCCAAAATGTCAAAAAAAAGACCCAAAAACAAAAACAAAATAAAAATAAATAACAGCCAAACATACATATGAAGCAAATTAGTCTGCTAAAGTCCTCATGAGGGGAACATAAAAAGCTCCACGTATATAAAAAAAGTAGATTCACTGTACTAATCAGCTCTTCAAACTGAGAGATTAGAGTCTAGGAATATAACATGCAGAAAGCATAAAACGCCCCTAAAAAAAAATATAAAAAAAACACTAAAATAATATATATCACCATACCTCAAAAAAAAAAAATTAATAGATAACATAGGTAAAACGCATTTCACATAAAATAGAGAATTCAGAGAGAGCCATTGGAAAGAAAAAATTCGGAAAGAAAGAAAAAAGCCACACACCGGTAAAGGTTTTACAACAGAGCGACCAAATGCAACTATAGGTGCGGGGGCAGGGTAGGGAAAAAAAATGCGATACCGAGGATAAACGATACTCCTACTACAGAAAGTTAAAGACCGCGAGGGAGTAGGTTGTAGAGAGATATATAAATATAATACAAATGAGATGGAAAAAAAGAAGAGGAATAAGTAAATAAAATATGTAGACGGGAATCTTCCCTCGCCCATGCGACAAAAATGGGGTAATATAATTTTATTGGGTAAAAAAAAGAAAGATAAAATAAAGAGTAATAACAATGCGTACAAACGAATAAGTGAAAGTAAATGAAGTGTAGAGGTATGTGATAAGTAAAATCCGTGAGAGTGATAACAAAAAAAATAATGTAGTATATTTGAGGTTTAGGAACATGAGGGATAAACATGTGTGGGAGTGGAAAAAGTCTGTCAGATGGCGGGCGAGGGTGGGCGGGACGCTAAGCGGGTGTGATATTGAGTGTGCGACGCACCAGGGTGCTGTGGGCCCGTAGCTATCGTGTATGTGTATTATATTAGGTGAGTATAGGTATACTCCTAATGCTACATTTGAGTACAGAGTAATACTGGGGCTATACCGTAGTGTATGATCAGATACGTATAGCCTATGGAGTAATAATCATGAGAATATGAGTTTACGCTTACAATAATATATTAAATAAATTAATAATAAGCACAGAATTATAGTAATATAGCTCTTATATAGCTCTATATAGTAAATAACGCGTGTTCTATATATAGAGTACTACTCTCGTATTACCGCAAAAATGTTCACTCAGCTAATAGCCGCTCATAACCGCATCATTAAGCAATATATATATAAGAGTATATTAATATATTATCCAAACTTTTTCTCAATATATGTATTAGGAAAACTATATAGTACATAAAATAATATATCACCCAAGTATAAGCATAGCCTAAGATACATAATTAATATTCAAGTTTGAAAAGATAACACTAGCACCTATATAGTTAACTAAATTATATAACTATATTAGGAAAATGTCATATTCAACCGACCAACGGTATTATAGGCTAAAAAAAGTTTACATAAATACCTTAATATATATATAAGATAACTTTAATATTAACAAATATTAAAATTTGAGTCAAAATCATTTAGCTAAAATATTAGACTTAATATTAACTAATGAATAGTAATAAAGCAACCACCTATATATAAATATCAATATATAAAGCTAATATCAACTCATATATCCTTATACTATATAATATAATATATACAAGAAGCTATATACGTATACATTATGTCACTAGATAAAGGACTTAACTAATTGGGCTCCGTCTGATTGCCCTTTAATATATAACTATCATTATTTAGTTTATTTTTAAAATAACATATATAAATAAATAAATTCACAAAACAATTTTAATTAGTACGACATTGGTTCCATATTATAAAATAAATAATGCCCAAAAGTGGACGGAGCCCAACATCTAGCTTCGTCTGTCTATTCTTTCCAGACCTTGTTCAAGCATTATTAAGAGTTCTTCCATAAATTTTATATCGAAGAATAAAAATTATTTAGTTAGTATGTTTATATTTTTTATTTTTCTTATGAGTATTAAAGTAATGGTGCATATGAAGAGTGATCTATTTAGCTCACCGTCTTGTTTATTGAAAGTTCCCTGAATTTTTTATGAAATATGCTTCTATAATTTTATATCGTTTTATAATGAATTTGTGAAGGCAAGGTAGCATTGAATTGACAATATTTTGTGATGTGAAATATCTGATTGTAATGATTCCGGTTATTGGAGTCTAGGTGTTTACCAATCGCTGTAATTAATATCTTGCCAGGTAAACACCACAGATCAACCGCAGAAATCAATACAAATTAGATATATCAATAAATGAGTGCAACCAATATCTTCCTCTGCTCCCTAACAAATCAAGAAAAGTATTGAAATGTTATTGCAAGGCAATATTTCATTAGATAACAATTCAGAGATAGCTTCAATAAGGCAAGAAGACGGAAAGGCAGTGAGGCTGTAAAAATAGACTGCAGTTCAGAAGTATAAGCATTAGGATCGTCAAGAAAAAAAAAAAAACTTTTCAGGAAAAACATTCACTTAAAAAATATTTAGGTAGTTCAGTCTTGCTTAAAATTTATGAAGTAGACATGCTTTTACTCTCAGTTAAAAACGAGAGTCTGAAAGATTAAAGAGACAGACATAAAGCGTAGAGTGCATATGCTCCGTCATTTATGGTATGGAGCATAGTTATAGTTATTTTTACGATGTTAGCAATTCAAAGTTATAGAATATGTTGTGAAATATTTTAATATGTTTTAATTAAAAAGTGTGTTAAATGAATAGTGAACTTAGAATTAAGCAAATTCAAAACCTTAGTAAATTATTGCAACGTTGTTAAAGATTATTCGTTAAAAATATACAGCAACCGAATTTTTAAACAATATAGTATAATATAAAGATTCAACTATAGATATATAATATATATATATATATTAATTATATTAATATATATATATATATATATATATATATATATATATATATATTATCATATATATAATACCTCTATAATTATATACTGTATATAATATATAGATTATATAATATATATATATTATATATATATTATATATATATATTATATATATATATATATATATATATATATATATAACCGCTATTACGATAGTTAAATTTAACCGATAACCGATATATTATCATCTCCATCTATAGGAATCAAATCTATCTCACTCCTACAATCTAAGATAAAGACTTTTTGATATTTGACGCATACAATACTATATATATATATATATATATATATATATATATATATATACTGTATATACATATATATATATATATTATATATTATATTAATTAAGAGCTATCTTATAATATGCCTTATATATAAGATATAACCTAATATAGCAATATAAATAAAAAATAGGATATACGAGTAAATAAAATATAGGGGGAAGCCTTAGTTTATAATAGAGGAGTATTAATTGAAGTGTAAGAAGGGTAGATAATATTAAAGGAGTAGTAGATTATAAGAAAGATATAGATTATGATAGGAGTATAAGAAGGAGAGGTAATAGAGATAATATTAAGGTGAAAAGTAAGTATAATATATATTATAGAT
>JABUQX010024791.1:50000-61188 GCA_015478945.1 Trachelipus rathkii | reverse complement strand
ATAGATATAACCCACATGACACCTATAACAATATAGAACACCTACACCTTAGAAAACTAACCGAATCTTTCTGTATAAACAGCACAAAAAACTTTAAATCCAAAAAAAACGATATTCTAATTAATCCCATCTTAAAACAACATTTCTTAAAACTCCACACCATTTTTAAGAAATTAATCCCAAAACTTTCTAATATTACTTGATTATTATATGCTTTCTCTAAATCTAAAAAACTCCCATACACTTTCCCTTTCCTTTCTCTACCTTTCTCCACAAGCATCTTAAGTGTAAACACTTGGTCCACACTCCCTCTTCCCTCCCTAAATCGTCCTTGTTCTTCCCCCAATTCTCCCCTTCGTTAAACCTCTCACTCTCTCAAACGCAGTATTCTCCCATACACTTTCCCTACCACACTTAAAAGACATATACCTCTATAATTTCCCACATTCCATCCTATCCCTTTCCCCTTATACAGGGGAACCAAGACAACCATCCTCCCAATCCTGTTGTACCTCACCACTCCTCCAACATAATATAAACCTATTACAGCCATTTCCTCCACCCCTAACCTCCCTTCTGCAACAGTTTCCATTCTTCACACATCCCGACCTGCTGACTTCCCTTGTTTTTCCTTTATTCAAGCCCTAATAATTCCTCCATTTGATATTCATCCTCCCCCTCCCTCCCCAATTCACTCCCCATCCTCACCTCTTGCAAATCTTCCTCCCCTCCCCCCCCCCCTCATTCCATAATCCACTAAAATACTCCCCCCCCCCCTTCCTCCCCCCTTCCCCCCCTCCTATCCCCTCCCCCTCCCCCCCCCTTAACCCCTCCCCCAACCCCTCCTTCTTCTTCCTTTTTTTATTTACTTCTTTCCAGAACATCTTACTCCCCGATTCAAAATTTCCGTCACTTTTCTACACCATTCAATATTTTTTTGCTCTTCTCTTCGTCCTCTCCACCGCCCTCTTTGCTTCCACTCTAACCCTTCTATATTCCTCCCAGCTTTCCTCTCTCCTACTTCCCAACCATTTCACATAAGCCTCCTTTTTCCTTTTCACCACCTCCTTCACCTCCTCACTCCACCATTCACTCCCTTTCCTTCTGCTTGCACCCACCCTTTTTACTCCACATACCCTTCTAGCCTCTTCACATACTGCCTCTTTAAATCTCATCCTCCCCCTCCACCTCCCCAATTCCGTCCTCTTCACGTCTCTCCACCTATCTCCATACCTCTCTAAACTCCCTCTTACACAACTGTCGTCCCCAATTATTCCACCTTTATCACTTTACTCTCCTTCTTTTCCCACCTTTCCCTAACCGTCAACCTGCTCCTCCCACCCTTATCCTAGCCACCACCAAATAGTGATCCGATAACCCCCTCCCCGCCCCTCTAAATAAATTTACATCTAGTAATCTGCCTCTTCCTTCCCATTTACACACAAATAATCCAGTACCGGCCCCTCCCCCCCGTTATCTCACCCTTCCATGTATACTTATGATTTTCACTTTTTTGAACAAGTATTCCCCACTATCATTCTTCTTTCAACACACAACTCTAACAGACTTTCTCCATTAACATTCCTCTCCCCTACCCCAATTGGTCCTATTATTCTTCCCACCCCCTCCCTTCCCACTCCTGCATTCAAATCTCCCAATAGACAAATTTTATCATTTATCCCGAAACTTTCCCAACACTCATTCAACTCACTCCAAAATCTTTCCCTTCCTCCTCCCTCGCTCCATTCACTGGTGCATATGCGCATATTAAAAACCCAATTTCCCCGCCGAATTTCACTTTTACCACACATTTCCTCGAACTCACCGCCTTGCACAACCTTACCATTATCCCACACCTCTTTCCTCATAACTATTCCCAACCCCTTCCCTCCCCCTCACTCTCTCGTTCACCCCTGATTTAATACCCTTGTATTTTCCAAAAAGTCCATCTCCCTCTTTCCCTTCAACTTATCAGTTAACCCTAGCACATCCAACCTTTTTTCTTCCAACATTAACCCACATAACATTCTCGATTTCCTCAACACTCTCACGTTCATACATCCCACCCTAATTACCCCTCTCCTCCCCATCTTTTCCCTCTTCTATATATATACACACCTCAGGCTGCACCCTTTATGGGATCCCCACCCTAGGCCACTTCCCAACACCTAAGGCCACCACCCCGCTCCCAAATTATACCACAATAACCCACAACAACCACAATAACCCACAATAAATGATAAGTATAAAAGAGTATATAAAAGGTCTAAAACCTAATACTCTATCAATTTATATTTATTCCATACACTTCCCCCTGCTGCCCCCTTCACCTTCTTTTTCTTTAAAAAAATTACACCCTTAAAACCTTATTTATCTATTAAAAACTTTATTTTAATTATTTTAAAATTCTTTAAAATACTTATATATATACATAAAAAATATGCTTCACAATAGACTTGCTTTCTTATAAAGAAGAAAAAAAAAAAAAAAAAAAAAAAAAAAAGCGAAAATAAATTGAAGCCCAATAAGATATATAATACGAACTTTTTTAATAACAAAAAAAAAAAAAAAAAAAAAAAAAAAAAAAAAAAAAAAAAAAAAAAATTCATTTAAAAAAAATAAATATAAAAGTTATTATACCAACATATGAATGAGAAATGAATCTGTTTGGAGGCTAGCTAATAACAGTAAATGACGTCACAGCTTAGTGCCGAAGTCAATAGAAATTGTGGAAATTTTATATGCGCAATAGGCTATATTACGTATTTTATTTGAAGACATATATTACACTGAATGGATAAATTATTTTCCAAAATTTATATAATAAATAAATGTAAACTGTTACCTCCAATCCTTTATCAGAAATAACTTACATATACCTTACTAGTTTTAAATACCATAGATTAGATCATCCACTTTTCCAGCAGCAAAATGATGCCGCAAAATGATGTAAAATCGATGAAGAGAAAAAATCTCTCGACTTCCAATGTCGATGAAGAAAAATTATGTTGATCGTTGATATAATCTTTTGAAGAAAATGCCGATGCCGAATTTCAAAGTTCCATACGGCCGCCAGCATACATATTAGAAAAAATTAAAGTTCCTGTTTTACCCACCGAATCCAATTCGTCGTTCTTGGGCCAGATTTTTAATTTTATGAATATAACAAGCAATTCTGGAGGCCCAGATTTTTAATTTTATGAATATAACAAGCAATTCTGGAGTCCTAGTCACGGTAAGACCAATCTTTCCAAGCTGTGTGTTGAAGTTTCTTCAGACAGCTGATCTTGTTTTTATTACACCGTGTTAAAGTCCTAATGGATGGCCTTCGTACTTCACCGTAGACTCCAATTTACTTGTATATTACTTACTTTCAGATTCCGTCTTTGAATATGGTTGCTATATAAAATGCTTGTGCAACAGGGGAAGCAGACTATTCCGAGAAGAAAATAATACTCGCATCGAGATTTCAAAATTTACCGATTAAACTTGCATCAAATAAATATTCATCAGTAAAGTTTCTCCTTAAAATGATATCAAAGTATTTATTAAAAAAATTAAATTCCTTATATAGAATATTTTTGTGTATTTCTTTATGCTATAATATAATTATATTATATTATATATATATATATATATATAAATAATATATATATATATTATATATATATATATATATATATATATATATATATATATATATATATTAATACAGTTCACCACCACTCACGGGCATTTTGCCCTATTTCAGGGAGGGAGTGTTGCACGCCAAAATTTCATCCACTAGGGCAAATTACGCAGATGAGCACAGAACGCAGGATTTAAAGCTGAGAGATTAAATTCAGCAGAAACACAGAAGATGGAATAGAGTTCCACAGAACAGTGGTGTCAGAAAGAAGGAATCATCGCAAGCGAACTAGCTGGAGTTACCAATATCCACACAAAAACTGGTTGCGCCGACACAGCACCCCTTTGCTACGAGGGCGTCTAGAAGGTGGTGGTACGCAGAGTGGAAGTTCCCTTCGAACACCCTGCGCTGCGTAACCTATAGAAAAGAGGATAAAGTAAACAACATCGCGCCGCAAAGATGTAGAGGGTCAAGGAACTGGAAAGTACAGAAAACAGTTTATAAAGCCTTTTGGCCTTTGAATTGACCCTATCCAAAAGCCGGGTGTGAAACGCGAAGCCCCCCCCAATATGAGAATAGTACTCCATACATGGGCGGATGAGCCCTTGTATAGCGGGAGTAACTGAGAAGAGGGAAAAAAATCTCGCAGTCTAAACAAGAACTCCCAGTTTCCTTGAGGTCGCCCTAGCAAACCGTTTTGCGATGTGAGGGATTCCACGACATGTTTTGTTTATGTGTAAGGCCAAGGATGTTTTATATTGTCAACAGGAAAAACGAGGAGGACGAACCATCGAAAGAGATAGGAAAGCTAGAAGGTGTTTTAGAGAGAGGGAGATTTGTAGAGTTGGTTTTAAAGAATTGAATTTTCAACAAGGTTGAGACGACCCACTCGGAAATTCTGTCCAGATCAGCCAGAGAATAGAATCGGAAAAGATTAGACGAGAGGCAAATTCTAGAAGTAAAAGAGGAAGCGGAACTGAAAAGTTAAAGATGAAGGGTCGAGTCATCGGCATATAGTGAATAGAGTTAGAGATGCAGGTAAGAAGATCATTTATGAAAAAGTAGGAATAAAAGTAGGAGATAAGACGGAACCCTAAGAACACCACTATTACAGAAAAAAAAAGAAGTCGCTTCATCAACCACAGTCGATATGAGCGACTGAAAGAAAGCTAACACATACGTAAGCAAGGAGAAGAGGAAACCCAAAAGGAGGGGAGCTTGGAGAGCAGTACGCGTGCCTACTCGGTCAAATGCTTTGGATATGTTAAGCGCAACCACGCAATCATTCGTAGTCCTAAGAGCGGAAAACCATAAAATCGGTTAAATAGGAAAGTATTTCTCCAGTAGACCTTGAACGCCGAAAGCCGTTACTGGCGATCGGAAAGAAGAGAATGAGATCCAGATGGTCTAAGAAGTGCGAGAGTTGAGAAGAGTTTATAAGATCTTAGATAGAATACATTTGAGAGCTATAGGGCGATTAGTTAGAAGGATCAGAACGGCTTTCTTTTTTCGGAATATGTTGGACATGTGCTTGCTCCCAAACACTGGGGAAAAGTGCTAGTATTGAGGCATAGAGATATAGGATTGAACGAGGTCGGGTCAGCGACGTAAGCCATTTCCTCAAAACTTTGGAGGAATGCCATCCGCCACCCGCCTTCCTGAACGTTCTAGACTCAGAAGTCCATTGACCCGATCAAAATGTAATCACAGGCAAAAGACATAGGACACCGGAGAGGAGAAGGAGGGAGGGGAGGAGGAATGCCAGAATCGCCCAGGGTTGTTAGGGGTGAAATCAGGGAGGCCGAAGAGATTGGGATTTTCGAGTGGAGGTAGCAACCAGAGCCATCAGAGCGAAAAGGAGGAAAGCCAATATTTACAGAAGTGTAGAGATGTTTTTGGAAAGGGGCCAGAAAGATTGTCAGTAGAAAAACCAAGAAGGTTAGCGCACTTTCGTTTGATGAAGCCCGCTTTGCTCGTCGAAGGAGTATCCCTGCAACGAATTTCTAGCTGAATGAAAATTAGCGAGAGTGATAGCAGGAGAACGAAAATTTTTCCACCTCCGATCGCACGTTCTCTAGCCTGAATGGCCAGAGAACATGCACGATCGAACCAATGTATTATGAGGAGAGAAAGATTAGTCGAAGAAGCGAATGAAACGCTGCTCATCCGTCAACGTTACAGCTCACCACCTTAGCGGCAGAAGCCGAAGCGTCATCAGAGTTAAAGCAGTCATTCCAATTATAGTTAAGCCGTAAGAAGCGACGCAAGGCCCTCCCAATCAGCCCGATCAAAGTGCTGAAAAAACGCGTAGGCAGGATGGAGCTGTTGGAGAGAAAGTATTAAATTTAAGAGAATATAAGGTTGTGGTCAGATTACCAATAGGAGCGAAGGTGTGTATTTATAGAGAGAAGGAACTAGTGGTGAAACATAAGGTCAAGTGTGTTCAAGAATTGGTTTGAACGGAATGTTTGTGGGTTCTTTGATTAGTTCTCCAGATCGTTGAGAATGCTGAATGTATTCGGCCTCCTCCTCACCTAAATCGTATGAGAGGACCCCAACCATTCAGTGATGTGTACATTGAAAATCCCCTAAATATGAGGACCTCAGTCTTTTGATGAGGAAGATATAACAGTCTCGTGAGCAGTAGTAAGATATTCAAAGAATGAGTGAAATCTTTCTGTGTATATATATATATATATATTTATATATATATATATATAATATATATATATATATATATATATATATATATATTATATATATATATATTATATATATATATATATATATTATAATATATATATATATATAATATAATATATTTATATATTATTATTATTATTATACAAACACTTATTCCGCTTAAAGGCGGGAGGGTAGTGGTACGTGCCAGCTTTCCCTAATTTCATATTGTTCCTTCATTCGCCTCACCACCTTCCTCCATTCCATTCTATCTCCGCCAACACCCTACCTTCCTCACCCTCAACCCTCTCTTCTTCCAGCAATTCTCCTTCTATTCCATCCCATCCACCATTCATTCTTGGTCTCCCCTTCCTCCCTTTCCTATCCCCTCCGCCTCCCAAACCTTCATAACCAATCTCTCATAATCTTTTCTAAGTAAGTGTTCAATACCATCCTAACATTCCCTGCTCCGCTCTTCTCACCAAACCATTCTTCCAATCACATCTCTCTCTTTTCACCCTATTCCTAATACTCTCTCTTTTACTAACCCCACATACCGCTCTCAACCTTTCATCTCAAACACCTCCAACTTCTTCTTGGACCTAGCATTCACCCCCCATGTTTCACACCCATATAGTACCGCTGGTACACAAATTTTTTCAAACAAACTTATCTTAAGTTTATGTGATAAAATCCCCCCCTTTCCATAATTCCCTCAGAGTGTTTAATTCTCTCATTCCTTATCCGACTGCCTATGGTCTATCTTTCCTTTCATCCCTCCGATGGTACCCAGATATTTTTCCCTAAAATATTCTGAAAACCTTTACTTCTTCTAATACTACCCCTCCTACTCTAATCTCTAACCCCAACCCCTCATCTGTTTCCTCCTCCTCAAACACTAACACCTTACTCTTTCCTGGATTTATCTTAAGACCCTTTTGTCAACACACTCTCTCAAACTCCTTCACCAAATACTACAGCCCTTCTGAATTCTTCGCCACTAAGGCAGTATCATCCGCAAATAGTATCATGTTCACTTCCCATCTATCACCCCTATCCACCAATTCCACCCCTCTCCCCTCCCTCATCATTCCTCTGCAGACACTCTCCATAAATAAATTGAAAGCACGGTGACATTACACACATCCCTGTCTCAACCCTCTCTCTACCCCAAACATCTCACTCTCCCCTCCTAATACTCTCACACACATTCTGCTATTCCTATAAAAGGCCCTAATACCTTTACCTAATTTACCCCCTACTCCATATTCCTCCAGCACCCTCCATAATTTCCCCTTTTTCACTCTATCATATGCTTTCTCCAGATCTAAAAAACACCCATACACTTTCCCTTTCCTTTCTATACCTTTCTCCACAAGCATCTATTGTGAATACTTGATCCACACATCCCCTTTCCCACCCTAAATCCTCCTTGTTCTTTCCCCCATTTCTTCTCTTCGCTTAAATCGCCACCCCTCTCAATTAGTATTCTCCCATACACTTTCCCTATTACACTCAAAAGACAAATACCATCTAATAATTCCCCCACCTCCCATCCTAAATCCCCTTTCCCTATATACAGGGGAACCAAAAAACCATCCTCCCAATCCTGTGGAACCTCTCCCTTCCTCCAACATAAATTATATAAACCTATACAGCCATTCTCCACCCCTCTGCTCCCATCTTCAACATTTCCATACTCACCACCATCTAAAACCCTGCGAGTACCGCACCATTTCCTTATTTCTTTTAGTTAACGCCCTAATAATTTCCTCCATTTGTTTTTCCATATCCCCTTCCTGCCCCACTCCCCCAACACTCCTCAACCTCTTGGAAATCCTCCTCATCTCTCACACCCATTTCATTCAATAATCCTCAAAATACTCCCCCCACATCTTCCTCACCCTATCCTCCCTCACTATCCATTCCCCTCCCTCCCTTAACTCTCTGCGTCCTAACCCCTCCATTCTTGTTCCTTTTTTATTTACTTTCTTCCAGAATATACTACTCCTGTTCTCCAAATTTTCTGTCACTTTCCTACACCATATCATTATTTGCATTTCTCTTCGCCCTCTCCACCGCCCTCCTTGCTTCCACTACCCTTCTATATTCCTCCAAGCTTTCCCTTCTCCTATTCCCCAACCATTTCACATAGACCTCTTTTTTCCTTTTCACCAACTCTTTCACCTCCTCACTCCACCATTCACTTCCTTTCCTTCTACTTGCTCCCACGTTTTTTACTCCACATATCCTTCTGGCCTTTTCACAAATATTTGTTTTTTTTCTCTTTAATCTCTTCACTCCTCCTCCACTTCCCTAATTTCCGTCCCTCTCACGTCCCTCCACCTATCCTCCATACCCCTCCTAAAATCCCTCTTACACATTGTCTCATCTAATTTTTCCACCTTTATGACTTCTATTCTCCTCTTTTTTTTCTCTTTCTCTAACCGTTACCTCTCCCGCCTACCCTTACCAGCAACACCAAATAGTTGATCAGATAACCCCTACCTGCCCCTCTGAATACATTTACATTTAGTAATCTGCCTCTATCCTTCCTATTTATACACACATAATCCAATATCGCCCTCCCCCCCGATATCTCACTCTTCCAGTTACTTATGATTTTATATAATATATATATATATAGTATATATATATATCATATATATTATATATATATATATATATATATATTATATATATATACTATATATATATAATATATATAAGCGGATTTTTGTTTTGGCATGACCGGGAGTGGTCTATTTGGCTATCAAACATTCAAAGAAGCGGAGCACAAGTAACGACTAAAAAGTAAGGCAGGAAAAAATAACGGAAGTTGTTCGGTAGAGCTTCATGAAAGAAAAAGTACGAGCCGTTACTCCGTACTAAAAAAAAACTAATTCCCGAATTAACGGAGAACAGTCTGTAACGGATCGGCGTCCCCACCTCTCTCTCTCTACTCTTACTCTCTCTTCATCACTATAATATATATATATATATATATATATTATATTATATCTATATATATATATATATATATATATATATATTATATATATAATATATATGCCCTCGAATTCCAAACCCATATAATAATAAGAACACCGTCGAGGATTCTGTCCGGCCGGCTCCAGTTGTCCACATTGTTTCCCCGGGAAGGCAACTTTTCAGAAGAGGAGGCAGAGGGTCCGCAGAATATGTGTGGATATATAATAAATCTTTAGCTTGTTCACACATTTTTCTTTCATGCAGAAAGTACAATACTGATTTCTTGCCGATTTTAACAGGGTCTCTATTTAAATTTATTTGCAGGTACAGTATTTCCAGAGTCTTAGCCAAGGTAGAGTTTTTTAAATGGAGATTTCCACCACCCCAAATGTAAATTATTCATTAGGCGATATTGATAAGGGAGGAATCATAAGATATTGAAAAAATGACTTCTGTTTCTTCAATCTTATCGTGAATAAGTGATACACACACACACACTCACCTACGCATGCACCTATACACACATATATGTACAATTATAATATATATATATATATATATATTTATATAATATATATGTATATATATATTTATATATAAGTAGTAGTAGTACGGTATATATATATATTATCCTTATATAAAAGATACTATAATATATATATATATATATACTATATATATATATTTATTATACTATATATATATATATATATATATTTATATAATATATATATATATATTATATATATATAATATATATATATATTATATATAAATATATATAATATAATATATCATCCACCTCCTCTCCCCAAGACTGGGGGTGCGTAGCATACACCTGAACAGAAAAGTAATAGAAGAATATGACGCAAGTCGAAAGGAAAGCTCAGCCTTTCCTTTATACCTTACCTTTATCCTTTTAGTGAGACTCGTCGCAGTTCAGAAAAAATCCCTCCTAGAAGCTTCACGGGACCGCGAACGGATCCTCACTATGGCATCTCGTCAATGTAGGGTTAATCCCTTGGCCCAGGTCATACACAGCCATACCTCACCTCACAAACTCGGACTGACATTTAAATAAAAATTCGTATACCCCAAACAAACAGATTGAGAGGGTACAGCTCCTTTCTCCTCAGCTTCCTTTGGGGATAGAAAGGGCCTTGATTAGAAATGCAAAGAGCTTTGCCAAATCAGACTCACCAGCGCGACAGACAATTAACAAAAACAAGTATCATCCAATCCTTGCCACATGACCAAACCATCTCAAATGTACTTTCATTTATTCTTCTCATTACTCCTTTCTTCCACCACAAACTCCCTAATGCGTTCAGTCTTCATTTTATCAACTCTTCTCACACCTAACATATCCCTAAGATTGTCCATCTAACATATTGTATTTTAGATCTATACCTCTTATTCCAGACCATGGTTTCACTATTATGCATTAACATAGGTAACAACATACCCTCAGGTAATACCCTATCGCACTCAAGACTTAGTTCCTTTACATCCACCAAGGATTTAATTGTACCAGCCACCTTCCTACCATTGCCACCAACTTTCCTACTACCACTCTTCATTCATCCGTTCCCTTTTCAAATCCAACAATATATCCTAATATTTAAACTCAAACACTTGTTCCAGCTGATCATCACATTCCAACATAACTTCACACTGAGAACTGTTCCTCACTCTCAACCATACCTTACTATTTATCTTACGATTATCTTCAAACCCCTCCTTTTACACACCCTGCCAAATCCCTCTACCAACCTCTCAAACTCTCTTGAGATTCACACACAAAACCAAATCACCCTCATATGATAGGTAAGGCGCCCTCCACTCTCTTCCTTTCTTCATCATTCTAACACCTTCCCTTACCACCCC
>JABUQX010024791.1:32500-45000 GCA_015478945.1 Trachelipus rathkii | reverse complement strand
CAAACAATTAAATAACAAAAGATACTTAAGCCAGTTCTAGGAACTGTAAAATCTTGGCTATGCGGGTTTCTGTAGTTCTGTAGTTCTTACTCCTCCTCCTTTGTATTTTATGTAATCATTATCATTATCATTATTATGTATACTATATGCATGAGATTATCATTATCATTATCATTATGTGATTATTATTATTTATTATTATTATTATTAGTTATTATTATCTATTAGTTTATTATTATTATTATTATTATATTATTGATTATTATTATTGATTGACTTCATTATTCTTAGGTATTAGTTAGTAGTCTGAGTTAAAAGGCAGTGTAGATGGCAGAGGAATACGATTAATACAAAGGTTGTCGCAGAAGAATCGCATGCTTGTTATTTAGCCGACTGATTTTTCAGCTCAGTTAGTCATCGTTGCCTCAAAACAGTTATTATTATTATTATTATTATTATTATTATTATTATGATGTATTTATTATTATTATTAATTTTGTATTATTATTATGTATTATTTTGATTGATTAATTGAATAACAACTAACATCGCCAACGGCAACAACAATGACAACCAAATCGACAATAATAATCATAATAATAATAATATGATAATAATAATAATAGGATAATAATTTTAATAAATATATATAGATAATAATAATAATAATAATATAATAATGATTTGCCGCTCTTTTTTTTTATGAATAATGATAATAATATTAATAATAATGTCTAATAATAATAATAATAACTAATAATAATAATAATACGTAATAATGAATAATAATGAATAATTAATAATAATTAATAGATATTAATAACTATTAAACAAACTGAATTCTTCTTTATCTTTTCTCTATTCTCTCTCTTTCCCTCCTTCTTTTCTTCTCTTTCACCTTTCTTATTCTGCTTTTGATTCTTTCTCTTCTTTTCTTCTTCTTGCTTATTCTTCTTCTTCTTCTTGATTCTTGCTTTCTGATTCTTCTTCTTATTATTTTTAAAATAACTATTCTTATATTATTTTTTGAATTATTATTATTGTTATTATGTTTAATGCTTATTATTATACTTATTATTATTAATTATATTATATATTTATTTATTATTGGTTATTTATTATTATTAATTATTATTATCTTATATTATTATTATATTAATTTATATTATTATTTTTATTATTATTATGTATTATTATTAGCTGGTAAGAGGCAATTTAAACCGTTCTATTTAAGGGGACATGAACATCCAGTACATCTTTGTTCTTTAAATAGACAGTAAAATCAATATACAATTAGATTAATAAAAGGAAAATTAGAGTACAATTTGGGACTATCATAATTTCAAAAAAAAGTTAAATAGTAAAATAGTTATTCAAATAATGCTAGTCATAAAACTTATAAATAAATAATAGAATGAAATAAATAAATATATAAATATATAAATAGATAATATGTGACTGTAAGTGAAAGTTTCACTCTCGGAGGCGCCCCGGTCAAGACATCTGAAGTTTAGAGGTTCATCCTTGACAGAACAGGATATCGATAATATTAATATGATTCATCGACCTTTCAGGAGGAGTTTGTTTGTTTGTCTGTGTGTGTTGTTGATCAAGTGTGATCGAATGCGTATGTTGTATCGTGTGGTGTGTGTTTTTAATTCAGAAACGTACGGAATGGAGTATCCCAAATAAGGAGATTTGTTTCAGCTATCGGCGTCACTGTACAACGAAGAATTTTTTTTATTTTCTAAATAATAAAATTAATAATATGAAAATACATAATAATATAATATACTATAATAATAATGAATAATAATAAATAAGTAATAATAAAATAATAATTAATTAAAATAGTAAATAATGAAAGTATGTGTATAATAATAAAAAATGATTTGGTGAGTAAAGAGGGTAAGGTTACAGGGGAGAGGTGGAGAGAATCACTTGATATTATGTATTATATTATTATTATTGATATGTTATTATATTATTATTATTATGTATTATTATTATTACTATTATTATTATTTAGTATATTATTTATAAATTATTATTATCTATTATATTTGATTATTAAATTATATTATTAATTATTACATTCTTGCTCGCGGAGTAGTATTTCGTGAAACATCTAATCCGCAGATAATACGCTATAAATATGAAGTATGTTTTATTTACTCATAGCTCTAGAAGTCTTTGTCATTATTTTCGACTATAGAGTCTCTCTTCTTATATATAGATAGTATATAGTATATTATATAGTATATATATACTAGTATATAATTTATAGATATAAAGTTATTAGGAAATCAAAAATTATTATTAACTATATACTATATAGTATATAAAAGTTATATAATGATATATTAATAAATATACAATAGTATATAATTATATATATATTAGTTATTAATATTATATATATTATATTTATATATATATATATATAATATTATAGTATTATTATAATATTATAATATATACTAATCATGAATATATATATATATCGTAGTATATATAAGTGTAAGTATATAGAATATTATATATATATATATAGTTGATATTTTATACAGTATAATGCTATAATAGTGTATAGTATATTATATAGTATAATATATGTTATATGAATATATTATATATATGTAATATATGTATATATTAGTATATATAATATATTATATACTATATATTATATATAGTATATATATAATGCTATAGTTATATGATGCATAGTAGATATAGTATGTATAGATATATATTCAAAAAGATGTAGAAACAGTAAGTATTTACATTCAAAAGAACAATGGCATCACATTACATTGGTGGAAAGTTGAATATTCAAGTGTTTTCAGAAGAATATGTTGTGAATTTGAAGCTGTAAATGAATATCTATAGATATACAATAGATAGATTTTTAAACTACAATGGGAAAAAGTCCATTTTAGATTGAAAGTTTTGAAGATGACTCTTTGATTACTTTTCTCTGGTCGGAAAAGTCCTGTGATTAACTAATTCGAAAGAAGCTGAAAGCGTCGGAAAAGAGATGGGTTCTGTGAAATAGTTTGAAGGAACGCTGTTATATTATCACGAGGATGGCAGAATGGGGGGCCCAACAGCTCACCACGCATTCTTCTCAATTCGCAATCGTGCGCTATGTTCAGCTCCCATTTTATGAAGAAGGGGAAATTTCAAATATCGTTGTAGTGCGTTTATATTTAAACTTGTTAGAGCAGTTAAGAGGAATGGTAATTTTATGAATATTCGTAGAATTTTCTATTAGTTTTGAATTAAAAATTTGGAACTATTTTTCTCTTTTCATCAAATTATCTAACTTACACAGAGTAAAAAAGCGTCTTTGCAAAGACTAATGTGGAGAAGAGTTAGATTGTAGTGGCGAGGTTAAGTGTTGATCTCCTTAGATCCATTTGTCCATAATTAGTTAGGGCAAAATCTGGAAAGTATTTAAGCGCTGTTTCTTGCTCCGTCTTTTTTTTTCATTCTAATGAAACAAATAAACTGCTTTTATTATTCTATTTTATCTTTTTTGTTGTCACTGTTGAGTTGAAAGTAAAATTCCACCTCATCCCAGTTGTCGTAATAAGAGTTGAAAAATATTCCTTCTTTGATTTCACAGGGCTGGTTAACAGAAGCTTTTCAGATTTTTTTCTCTTGCTTGTTCAACAGTAGGTTTTTTCTTTTTGTTTTAGAGGTTACCTTGAAAGCAATTGCCACCCGCACAATATTTCGATATCACACCATTAGCATCTACGGGAAGATTAAAGTTGAAAACTTAAATGTTGTCATTAATTAGGCTTTTAAAGTTTAAGAACTTTGCGTTCAGATCATTTCTAATGGTTTTTTTCACTTTGGTCAATTTGTTGAGATATATTTGATTAAATACCGTCATTCATCATCTTTGTGATGATCGTCTCTTGGATCTAGAGAGCACTCTTTCTTTAACTTTAATGAATTTCAATAATAGATTATACACCTGCAAGTGACATGCGATGGTATGACTCAACTTTTGTATTTATCCTACTGAGCTATTTGACTCTAAGTCTAAGACAATCAATTTCATAACCATTTGCATAACATAAAATAAGAACTTAAATTTTTGCTTGAAATGTTTTCCTTCATTATTTCTCTCACAATTCACAGTTTAACAGCTTGATATCATATAGGTATAACGATAAAGATCTGTAGTGTGCAAAATCTTATTCTTAACCACAATAATAATAATATTCATTTGCCTAGTTACAAATAAACGTGGCATTAACTTAAAATAAATGCAATTCATTTAATTAATTCACAATTCAAATAGTTTAACGTAAACTATTCTATTGTTATAAAATGGTATTTGTGTATTGCTAAAATTTTATGTGACATTAAATCATTTAAGCTTGATTCACAATCAAAGCTGTTATCAGTCACATCATGCATAACTCTTGAGCTTCAAATTAAAAATAAAAAGCTTAAAAGTGCGTGATCAACATTTAGAAATTTGAAGCAACATACAAAATATTGTGGCAAAATTGACATGTACAAAATCAAATCATTTGCTTCATTTTGAAACTTTGTCTCCTTTTTTTTTATGTAATGGCAAAATAGAATTTCTCAAATGCAGTATATGTTTTCTCATATATTTATTTCTTTATAAAAACTTTAACTTTCAATGTATGTAATGAAGAACAATATAATTTCTCGAAAGGAATAGAAGGTCTTTGCATTGAATATTTAAATGAATGTAAAAGAAGAAATGCTAATCTCGTTATCAAAATTTTGAATGCAAATTAATAATCTACCGTAAAATTCACTACCAAGTTCAAATTATATATATATATATAATATATATATAATATATATAATATATTATATATATATATATATATATATATATATATATATATATATATATATATATATATATTATATATATTATATAATATATATATATATATATAAAGGGTAAAGAAAATTAAAATAAAAAGAAAAAACAGTAAAAGCGTTTACGTACTTCAAGCAGGAACTCAGGCAAATTCATATTTTGAGACTTCACCTTTTTGACGTGAGAAGAAGAAGAAGATGAAGATTCACAACGGACAAGTTCATCTAAAAGATTGCTGGTTTCGTCTGAGGGAAGATGTTCGTCGTTGAAGTGACTTAAATGATTTGGCACTGACCCACCTCCAGCAGAGTTACAATTGAGATTGTTTGTATAGTTGCCAGTTGAAACGGTTAAGGGCGTGGGAGAGGTTGTGGTAACATTCACGGGGAAAGGTGAGGTCGTTGGAGTTGGGGTGTAAGGTGAGGTTACGGATGTAGCAGTAGATGTTGGAGACAGAACATTCGGCGGGCTAAAGGAATTTGGGTACAAATTTGAATCGAAATTCATTTCTTCAACTTTAATACCATTTGCTTGCAGCTGATTTTCCAGTTCCTTTAATTATATATATATATATATATATATATATATATCATTATATATATATATATATATATATAATATATAATATATATATCTATATATATATATAAACAAACTATAAGATTCAAATAGCAATAATAATAGATGTAAGGGCAATTTCAACAAAAGCGCTATAATAATAATAATTTAAATAATAATTAATAAATAATAATAATAAATTAATAATATAATATAATAATAATAATAATAATAATAATTAATAATAATAATAATATAATTAATAATAATAATAATAATATAATTAATAGTAATAATAAAAATAATGATAAATATAATCAATAATAATAATAATATGAATAATGAATAATAATAATAGATGCAAAGGGCAATTCAATCATATGAAGAGAACTATGAATGTTAATCTGCACATCCCCTCAGTACTCACCTCACTCACGAAATTTTGTGTAGTCATACAAACGTCACGTTAGCACTTACAAAAGCGAAATAACTCTATTAATTAGTTATTTAACAAGACCGATCAACATAGTAGAACAATATATATTAAATTGGTGTGCAAACAATTAAGTCGATGAAGGTATATACGACTCCACTAGCAAGCACAATTAGATAAATAGAGTTAAGGGAGGAAACTTATTACAACCCACTTTAGTCCAATGGTTGCCATTTAGAATCTGATCGAGCAGGAGAGAGTTCAATGAGGGGATTCAGAGATGTTTAAAATTAGCTAGGATGGATGACTTCTGAGACCAATTTCTCTTACCGACGCAATTTTACCTAGATCTGAGAAGGGCATAAGTACTTCTGAGTACAAACACAGAGATAGTAAGTTAAAGTTCCCCGAGAAAAATGTGAACTGCAATTGAATTAGACGGGCTGTGGTCCCTCAAAGTTTCGCGTAAGGTGATGGAACGCAGCCGAGAAATAGAGAGTTCGCAGTGTTCATGGAGTGATGGTCTAGTAACGAAAACAAGAGTAAGTACCGCAGGTGTTTCGCTCCGAAGAATGCTCATGAAAAGTTAACAATTGAGATGTGACTTCTGTTTTGAGGTCACAGACAGTAGCCAGGGCCTTATGCAGTCCATGTAAATTGTAAAAAAGAGATTACTAGTAATAACTTTGCAAGTATTCTATATAACTAGTATTCCAGCCGTGTCACTTCGGAGCGTAGACTCCTTTATCTTTACAAACCCAGAAGCGAAATATACCAACCCATTATATCGCACAACATCGACAAATAACTACCTAAGCGTGCGTAAATAAAAGGGGATTGGTAGGGTTTAGCAACGACAAATATCTAGTGTTAAGGCTGGGAGTTGTGAGGGACGCCAGATAGTCGTAGTAAGGAGTACTAAACAAGAGAAAGGGATTGTTAGAATATTTAATCGCTGGCTTCCGAGTTTATAAAATCATCGGTGCACCGACTGATGAGAACTGGGCTCACGAGGTGCTTTTAGTGGGTCTACAAGATATGTTACAATACAAATTATGTGCTGTAGGCACGGAACTCAGGATGTTCGAACCCATGAGATTGCTGTGGTTTGTGAGAGATAGTGTGAAGGAATGAAAAAGGACTTAAAATAAGGTAAACTATTTCCAGGTTGTTCAGAATACCTGGCATGCAAAGTTTGAACCAAGCTGTAGCAAAGCAGTTTGGTTCACTCTACGAATACTTATATATATTAGTTACCCAAGTGCATTTATATATAATAATTACGAATCTCCTCATAAAAATATATATTAATATATATACTCACACCGTACCAATATAATACACACACACACTAACAACACCGAGCATCGATGGGTCAAATGGTAATGCAATGCCAAATACTCCTATTACAATCAATCATTATATAATATCCACATCATATATATACTATATATATATATACTATAAAAATATATATATATATATAAACAAACTTAGAGAACAGGAAATTTATTATATATACCTATCACAATTATTAATTCATAATATATAGATATATATAGATATATAGATGTAAAATAATAATAATATAAAAATAATATATAATTATATTTATAAGTAAATAATAATAATATAATATATACTTATTAATATAGTATAATATATATATGTAATATATTATATATAATAAATTCTTCGTTTTTTTTAGATTTCAAACAGGCACTAATTATATATATATATATTACTATATATATATATATATATATATATAATATATAATATAATATATATATATATATATATATTATATATATATATATATATATAATATATATATATATATTATTTATATAAATGGCTTTATTTAATATATATATATATATATATATATATATATATATATATATATATATAATATTATATATATATATATATATATATATATATATATATATATATAATATATATATATATATATATATAATACTAGCCGGGTGTTATTACGAAGAACCCTAGTAGCCCTTAATTATCAGATTTACTTCTTTACCAAAATGCTTACATAACCATGAGACTACGTCGAAAGCGCACGAAAGCAACTACCTTGTAATCTATCGGAGGGAAAATGTATGATCCCAAACCAATGTCTTTAAAAGGTAGCATAGTAGAACTCGGATTCCCTTACTTTTGAACAGACATCAAAAAATGTCTAAAAAGAGAAAATTGAGGCCAGCACGATCACAAGGCCTACAATTCATAAAATGATGGTAATTATAGAACAACGATCCGCAATTAAATCTCGAAGACTATACTTCGTAGCTAAGAAACAAAGATAAAAGAAGTGGTGAGGATGAGTGATATGAGATGAAGTGCGTTTGTGCTGTGGCGAAAAGGAGTGAGATTGTGAGGGGAAAAAAAAGTTGCGATTCTGATGAGTTTTCTGTTGCATAGAGCTAATATTTTTGAATTATGAATTGTCTCAATCAGAATCGCAACTTTTTTTTTCGCCCTCACCGATAGCTCAACCTCCTTTTCAGGCTCAGCTAAGAGACATTTAAATTTGATTGTGTGAGTGCTAGAATATTAATGATAGAATATTTAAGTTGGAGAGAGTAAAGGTGTGTTTGGTATTAGCATATATTTGAGTGGGATTTTCAGGAGGGTGAGATGTTCTAGAATGATCTGAATGGTGGTTGTGACGGGTGACTTTAATGGGTGTATATGTGATCGAAAGAGGGATGGGATGACAGGTGCTTTTGGAGTAGCAGGAGAGAATGAGAATGGTAGAAAGGTGATTGATGTTTGTGCGGGGAGATAAATGTTCGCAAGTTATACATTTTCGAACACAAGATTATCCACAAGTATACAAGAGTGGGAAAAGGAAGAGATGGTGCATGTTGAAGTAAAGAGAATGATTGATTTAATTTGGTAAAGAAGATGTTGAAATATGTGATGGATGTTAAGACAGTTAGGGGGTTGGGGATGCAAACATCAGATCATTGTGCTGTATTATGTAAGATTAAGTTAAGCTTGGATGAAGAGGAAGGAATTGGGGAGGTTTAGGAGTGAGAGATTAGATGAACTGGGTTATAAGTACGTGAGTTCACTTGCAAAGAAGTCGGCTGAAATGGGAACATGATGATACTGAGAAATCTGGACATAAATGATGAAAGCGTTTGTTAGCAGTGCAAGAGAAGTATGTGGGTGAGCAAAGGTTGGAAATAAGAGTGTTAAAAGTGAATGGTGGAATGGCGAGGTCAAGCAAGTGGTAAAAATTAAAAGAAATAAATGGTTAAACGTACTAAAATCCGGTGATGAAGTTTCGAAAGAAATATGTGGAAATTATTAAGGAGAAAAGGCAGGAAGACTAAAAGTTGCAAACGTAGATGCGAAAAGAGGGAAATGAACAGTTTGGTAAGAGAATGTGTGGGGATCTACAAAGGAATGACAAGTACTCTGGAAGGAAGTGCGAAGTTTAAGAAAGAAAGTACGGGTAATTATACTATATATATATACTATTATATATATATATATTATATATTATATATATATAATATATATATATATATATATATAATAATAATATATATATATTTATATTATATATATATATATATATATAATATATATATATTGGATTTGGTTTTAGTGGCTGATGAAATAGATTTGAGGAGTGTGTGGAGGGAGTATTTCGAAAATATGCATAACATTGCCACTGATGGTGAAGTGTGTGTAGGTGTGTGTGTTTTGACGGTGTAAGAAGAAGTAAGTATTTTGGGGATTAGGTAATTACTAAGATAGAGGTATAAGTAGAGTGAGAAAGTTGAAGAATGGTAAATCGCGGTCATAAATGGAATTACTTGTGAAATGATCAAGAATAAAGGTGAAAATTGTGATTGACAGGATATAAAAGTTGTGTAAAAAAGCACTTGTAGAGGTTGTAGTTGCGGATGATTTTAGGGAAGCAGTGGAAGCATCCTTGTATAAGGGTAAGGCAGATAAGCGGAACTAAAAATTTCAGGCGAATTAGTTTATTGAGTGTTGTGAGGAAGATATAAGGTGGAATTTTGGTTGATAGAGTGCGTCGAGTGACTAAGGGACTGACTGATGAAGAACAAAGTAAATTTATAAGTGTTAGAGGATATTTAGATCAAATTTTTACACTGAGCAAATGAGTGAAAAATGAAATAAGAGGAAAATGTATTTAGGTTTTATGGAATTGCAACATGCGTATGACAGGATTAATAGGGAAGCTCTGTGACAAGTACTATGATATATGGTAATGGTGGTAGGCTTCTGAATAAATTAAAAGTATGTTTGCTGATAGAAAATCTTGTGTAAGAAAAATGGAGTGGAGGGTGAATAGTTTAATATTAATTGTGGAGTGAGGCAGAATCGTTATATGTTCATGGCAATTTAATTTATATATGGATGGGGTGGTTAAAAAATCTAAGGTAGAGTTGGCAGGAGAGGGCTTTAGAATGTTAGAAAATGGTAGAGAGGGGAGAGTACATTGCTTATTGTATACAGATGATTTGGTTTTGTGTGACCAATCTGAAGTAAGTTTAAGGAGATTGGAAGAGAGGTTTTGCTAGGTATGTAAAAGGATGGTCCGAATGTAAATATGGATAAGAACAAGATTACGATGATATGTGAGGAGAGTCTGAAGCTTGAAATCATGCTGGATGGTACACAACTGGAGCAATTATCTGAGTTTAAATATTTAGGCTATACGTTTGATGGAAAGGAAACGGATGATGTCGAGTGTAGTAGGAAATTTGTGAGTAGTAGAATGTGACTAGTGCAATTAAATCTTTAGTGAATGAAAGGGAACAAAGTCTTGAGTGTTGGTTAGGGTTTTGTATGATGGTATGTTGTTATCAGTTTTAATGTATAGTAGCGAAACTATTGTGTGAAATAAGAGATATAGATCTAAGGTAGTGTCTGCTCAAATGAATGATCTTAGTTAGGGGGGTGTTAGATGGGAGAAAAATTGATAAAATGAAGAATGTTTGCGCACCCCAACTCAGTCTGTAAAAAGCCGAAGGAAGGCATATATATATATAATATATATATATATATATATATATATATATATATATATATATATATATATATATATCTATATATATATATATTATATATACATATATATATAATATATATTATATATAATATATAATATTATATATATTATATTGAGTATAGTATGGTATATATTAATATATTATAGTATATAATATATATATATATAGATATATAGTATAGATATATATATATATAATATATATAGTATAATATATATATATATATATAATGATATATATTATATATATAATATATATATATATATTAATATAGATATATATATATATATATATATATATATATATAATATAATATGTACTCAAGCAATTATGGGATTCGAAACCGAGAGCTTTAAAAAAGGCTATGCTTTGAAAAAAACCTTTTTTTTTTGTTTTTTTTTTTTCTTTTTTGGGGAAGTGGATGGCTTTAGTGGATAAAGCTCTCGGCTGCTGTTCACTAGCGACGCGGAGTCCAGCGATTCGTATCCTGCGGGAGAAAATGAGTAATGGTAGGAGGTGATGATTTCTGTGAACGAGAGAGGTATGTGTGTAAGTAATTACTTTCTTTAAACACAAGAGTATCCATGAGTATATACTGAAGTTGGTGTAGGTAGAGATGGAATCGAAGTGAAAAAGTTATGATTGATTTTGTGTTGGTGAGAAGGGGAGATGTTGAAGTATGTGTTGGATGTTGAATTCAGTTAGGGGTTTAGGAATGGATTATCGGATCATTATGTTGTTCTATGTAAAATTAAGTTAGTGGGGGCTTGATGGAAGAGGAAGGTGATACGAAAAGGGAAGTAAGTAAAATTAAGAGTGAGAAGTTAAAGTGAGTGCAAGATAATAAGGATAAGTATGTAAGAGCGCTCGCTAGTAAAAAGGTTGAATGTGAACAAGTTGATACTGAGCAAATCTGGGGGCAAATGAAGGGAAGCAATTGTTAGTAGTGCAAAGGAAAGTGTGTGGATGTGCTAAAGTAGAAGTAAGAATGTTAACAGCGAATGGTTGGAAAATTTGAAGAGGTGATGATAGCGGATTAAAAGGTAAAATAAGACAGCGTGGTGAAATTACTAAAATGCAAATTGATGAAGATTCAAAAGAAATGATGCTTGGAATTATATAAGGAGGAAAAAAAGAAATACTGTTAAAAGGTGTATACGTAGCAGAGAAAACAAGAGGTAAGATGAGAAACAGTTTGGGAAGGAGGATGAATGAGGACATACAAGGGAATAGGAAGCTCTTCTGGAAGGAAGCGCGAAAGGGTTGGAAGAATGAGAATAAGGGGATAGTTCGCTTAGGAATAATGAATAGGGATGGTGCTTTGTAACTGATGAAATGGATGTGAGGGGAGTGTGGAAAGAACCCTTCGAAAATCTGCACAATATTAACAGTAATGATGAGGTGTTAGTGAATGTGTGTGGTTTTGATGGTGCAAGAAGGAATAGGTATTTTGGGGATGAGGTATTAGTAAGGAGGAGGTAATGGGTAGAGTGAGAAAGTTGAAGAATGGTAAATCTGCAGTATAGATGAAATTACTAGTGAA